>JAAPAO010000476.1:0-28312 GCA_013115145.1 Perkinsus chesapeaki
TTCAGCTGTTTGTGTCACTGTCCCCTGACGCGAAGGTTTCAACCTCAGTAAAACGGCCAGTCTTCCTTGCGCACGAACCAGGCATTTTATGACCACTGTCAAATTCTTCCACTCAGCGCGAGCTTGTTGTTTCAGGTTATCCTCATTCCAAATGACCAACTACATAATCCTTGTTCTCTCCACGTTGGTGGTGGTTGCCAGCAGTGCTGCACCATTTGATGGCAAGTACAAGGCGTTCGTGGAATCCATCGGTTTCCAACTCGATGTGACCGTCGCTTACCCTAACGTTGATATCGGCTTCACGTGTGACAAGAAAGCTCCACCTTACCAAGGAAGCTTTCAGTTCGAGTTTGACGTATCAAAAAGTATACTGAGCCTCTCCGATGCTGCTCAAAAAGCCCCGCCCTATAAAGGCTTGCTTAAGGCGTTCTCGGAGCTTTGCTCTGACATCAAACTGAAGCCGCAAGAGAAGCCTTTAAGTTTGTTTGCGTACAAAAAGAAGGACAATGATCTAGTAACTGCCGTCGGAGGAAATTTGGTTATACTGCAGAAGGTCTAGAAGTATTACACATTCACGTCTCTATTTTGTTCGTACAACTGCTCTGTCGGTTATATCGGCTTTTCGGCTACTCTTTCATACGCCCATAGCGCCCATTGCTGTCCATGTGGTGATTTTTCTACTATCACCGATATCCTATTATCTATCGGCTCCTTCTGTAAGATCTCTACTCTCGAGCTTTCATGAACTCCAGAGAGATGCTGCAGAATTGAAATCCGTCTACCACCACAATGATGTTGTGCCCTTCGGGCAGAGCATATGATGACTACACTTCTAGGCTGGAAATTCAGTCCATCTGTAGTCGAAGAATCTTTAGGTCCCCGTTGGTGAGGTGTTGTGTTGCTGAGTAGTCTACACCTTTTCAAGATGGCGATGGCTAGTTTTTGTTGGAAAGATAACGCGTACAGTTGACAACGAGAGAGGAGCGAGTGAGACCTGCAGGCATCAGTAGGCAATCCGTGCCACCATCGTTGACGCTTAACAACCAAACTTATGGACCATTGCGGAATGAGCGCAGAAGTGTAGCACACACAGTATAGCTAACTCGGTGAATGGTAAAAGTGTGTTTGTCTTGGAGATTTTGGGGCCCTACAAGCTGCGGAACAATAGCCTATTGTCAATAGGGTACCTTGTCGTGTACGGCAGCGAGTCTACCGCGCCGAAATCTGTAGGGAGACAGCTCATGTGCGTGCCACGTGCAGCGCGTGTCACGGAACGTGCCGACGTTAGCAAGAGAAAAGGTTGACCGCAACTCTGGCCGCAACTCGGCCAACGGTGACTACAAGTCTACGGTGAAGCACAGCTCACCGTTAGTAGTGTTACAATAAGTTGCGGTCGTATGTGACATCTCGAGTAGAATCTTTCGGTACTATTCGGCCACTTTTATCGACTCGAGGAGCGTTGACTGTTTTTCCCGGGGTGAAATCCAAAGTCAATGAAGACAAATACTCCGGCAGTCTAATATGACCTGTCGCTAATCACAGAAACATCGGCGTCGGCTCCCCTGTATCGAGAGCAAGTAGAATGAAATGGAGCTCAAGCACTGATGTAGGAATTAGTAGCAATAAGTTGCTCCCATTCTCTGACGGATCCAGTTTGATGCAGATCGCTTTTCAAGCAGAATTCCTGGATTCGTAGTAGACAACACTTCTATCTTTTCACGGTCACCATCAGTTTCGCTAAGGAAAGTGAGCAACGATAACAGCACTGGTTACTCTTGTAAAGATTGTTCCATTCGTGACTCATTCACTCGCGATGTTGGAGATCAGTGTAATCTGTAACAACTTCTATCTTCCATAATTTCTAACTTGCTATGCCAGGTTATCCTCATCCCAAATGACCAACTACGTAACCCTTGTTCTCTCCACACTGGTGGTGGTTGCCAGCAGTGCTGCACCATTTGATGGCAAATACAAGGCGTTCGTGGAATCCATCGGTTTCCAACTCGATGTGACCGTCGCTTACCCTAACGTTGATATCGGCTTCACGTGTGACAAAAAAGCTCCACCTTACCAAGGAAGCTTTCAGTTCGAGTTTGACGCATCAAAAAGTATACTGAGCCTCTCCGATGCTGCTCAAAAAGCTCCGCCCTACAAAGGCTTGCTTGAGGCCTTTTCGTCCAGGCTTTGCCCTCATATTAGTGAGCCGAAAGACAGGCCTCTAAGTTGGTTCTCGTACCGATCCTCTGACGACGAGCTGGTAACTACCATTGCCACGAGTTTGGTGATACTGCAGAAGGTCTAGGCGCACTCAACAGTAACTCCCTGATTTCGTTGTGTCAACTGCTCAGTGGGTCATACAGGCTTTTCGGCTACCCTCTCACACGCCCACAGGGCAAGCCCATACCTCTTTTGCTGTTCATGTGGTGATTTTTCTGCAATCACCGGTATCCTATTATATATCGGCTCCTTGTGTGAGATCTCTCCTCTGGAGCTTTCATAAGCGTCAGAGAGATGCTGCAGAAGTGAAGCCCGTACGCCCCTACAATCACTTTGTGCTTTGTGCCCAATGGGCAGAGCTTATAATAACTATACTCCTAGGCTGGAAGTTCAGTCCATCTGTAGTCGAGGAATCCTGAGGTCCCTGTTGGCGAGGTGTTGTGTTGCTAAGCAGTTTACAATGATTGAGCCACTGACAATGACAATGATAGGGTGAGATGGGCGATGGAGCCATTAGAGACCCGGCTACATGAATAGGGAAGATGGGAGAATCGGACAATAGAAACCGCCGGGCCGGGGGGGGGCTAATCGTAGTGCACAAACAGAATTAGCAGATTCTGACGAAGAGGGGGCCGTGGTGTTGCACGGGTGATCGTACAACCACTAACTATCACTGTCAATGACTCATTAAATATATTCGCAACTGACCGAACGCAACTCGGGGCGCAATAATCGCAATTACTGACCTTCAGAACTTACGATACCCGCAGGAAGCGGGGTGATATTGCACGAGAGATGCGCTCGCAAGGCGCTGACTATCGCACTAGTCATAGAGTCTGATAATGTATGGAAGCCTGGGGGCGTCTGATCATGTACACTCGTCGAGCTACAATGGAAAGGGTGACAAGCAACAAGAGTAGCAGCTTTTTTGACAAGAGAAAGATAACGGAAGGTTATGCGAACCTGATCAGCCTGCGACGAGTTGTCGGTCTACCAAGGACAATACTTAGACCAAGGCTGTCGAGAGAGAAGGTGATAGTCTCCGCATCTTGGTCGTAAGTCAGCGTGGCTCCTAACATCAAGTGTGACGATAAACCCGGCGAGTGATCAGCTACCTGCAATGAGGCCCCTGTAAGCTTCAGGGATGCTCGACAGATCTGTGAGTTGGATATTGGCACCGTCAATCTCATAGGGGAGGTTGGTCAGCTGTATATTCGTACTCGCAACCGTGACGTTCCTAAGAAGCAATAATTAGGAGTTAAGAGACAGCCCAATAATTGACTCACATTTCTTGGACGAGAGTCTCGGACTCTGCAAATAGTGCCCTGGCGGTCACTGTTGTTTCGCCGAGAGTAGTGCTGCCCTCGTAGAGGCCTGTGGGATAACCTGAGGCTCAAAAGAGATACACCACATGACAAAACCTAAAGAGAGCTTCTCTCACCTGGGTGCACAGGCGCGGCGGTAGTAGTCGGGCCAGGTTCGGCAGTAGTGGTAGGGCCAGGCTCGGCAGTAGTGGTAGGGCCAGGCTCGGCAGTAGTGGTAGGGCCAGGCTCGGCGGTAGTAGTCGGGCCAGGCTCGGCGGTAGTAGTCGGGCCAGGTTCGGCAGTAGTAGTCGGGCCAGGCTCGGCGGTAGTAGTCGGGCCAGGTTCGGCAGTAGTAGTCGGGCCAGGTTCGGTAGTAGTAGTCGGGCCAGGTTCGGCAGTAGTGGTAGGGCCAGGCTCGGCGGTTGTAGTCGTAACTCCTCTACAGAAGACTTCTCGACCTTCGGGGCATTCTTCCGGGTTAGTGTTGTAGAAGCACACATCACTACTGTTGGGAAGATGATAACTGACAGTGAAAAGCGTGACACATCATTCGCCCTCCTGAAGCTTACAATCCTTGGCAAACTCCAACTCCGTCCTCAGGGTTACCGAAGGGCTTGCAGTAAGAGCCGTACTTGCCACAGTCGGTCAGGCCGGAAGAGCCGCAAAGCGATTGACAGTACTCCTGAGCACAATGAAAACTTCCCGGAACTGGCGGAATATACAGGAAGGCCTTCGTCGCCTTACGTCTTCTTGAGTAAGAGTAGGGCTTGCAGCGCTACCATCTTCTAGCTTGACGGAAGAGAGGCCTTCCGCCAAGTTATGGAGGACCAGGAAAAGGGCGATATTACCAATCATCTTCAATGTTTGGAAAAACGAATAAATCTCGGCGGCCCGTTCGCGGCGGGAACTTTCCGCGGGAACATCTTAGCTACAAGCCCTCGAAAACATGCTCCACGCTTTCATCATCGTAAATAACGCTGTTTCATTCTTTATTTCCAGTATTTGAGTGCTGTTGTGTCGTAATCAGTATGTGAAAGCCCGCCATCATGGCCTCCTGTTATCTGAGGCCCAAGAAGCAACAGTGAGAGAGGCGCGCATTCTCTGGAGAGCTAATTTCGTAGTATTATGCATTCCTAGTTGTTGTACTGCGGGATTCTCGCACTTCGACTTTCAGACAGTTCCTACTCGAGAAGCTTGCGTCGGTCTGTTATCAATGGTCCTCTATAGCAACGCAAAGAACTGAAATTTTCGCGACTGTCGACATGGTTTCATATCCGCACGCATACGCATGTACTTGGTGAAGCAGGCTTAGGGGCGCAGCAGCGCTCCACGTGGAAACCTCACAACAGGCCGCCGGCGACTACTAAGAGTGTCGTTATAATTTATCGTGTTTTTTAAATTACAACGCTTTGTAGTGTCGGCGGCTGCGCGGCACACCGAGTGCGTGGCCGCGGTTCGGTGAGCACGCATGCGTTAGATAATGCTTATAATAGCAGAGAAGCGAAGAAATAGAGAGCATAGGCATGCTAACGACACCTGCCGAGGCACTGTCGACGTCTCAGGCGTGTCACCTATAGCAAGCGGCCTGGCGTGGTTGCACTCAACGTGTGCTCGCACACGGGGCGACTCGCCCCGGGCGAGTAGTGCGTCACTGGAGCGCGTATCTTTCCACGTTCATGCACTACCGCACTCCGAATATTCCCTATCGTATGTCGGTAGTCCTTTGTTGCGAACGTTGTTCGTGTAACTCCACGTTTTTTCAACCTCCCACTCCGCCCTGGGGATCCTTATGCTATCTGCGCGGCCCTGTCTACTCTACTATCCTTCACGGTCCGTTTCAGCAGTCACCCTGCGGACGGGTTTATCGGTTTACTCTCACGGCCGCTCATCCCGCCGCAGCGCTGTACCACTTGTCACCATATTCCCGAATATCATCCGCACAAGGCGTGCGGGCTAAAGGTTTCCCATGTCTACTCTACGCTCGTTGTGTTGCTCCAGGGGTCAGAGCGCTAGTTTATGCTCCATGTGAGGCTACCACATTGAGGCACGCAACCACTGGAGTGCCATCCAACTGTGAGGAAGCCGGAAGCTGGAATACACAAAAGATGCTATCGCGACTCGAAGAGTCTCCGACAACCGCACCGCCCAAAGTCGAGGATCCGAGGCTTCAGACACTACCTACCTGGCGCTAGCTTTGAGCACTTGAAGCTTTGAGCTTTTACTTCATAGACTGTCTACCTGTAAACTGAATGCGTCGAAATCTCCTTCGGTTGATTTCTCATGAAGTTTGTGGCTTACGAATGTCCGAATTTTTGGCCTTGATCCTTCCGAAGTTTCGTGAGGAAACGGTGAGACTACTCTTTGGTGATGATGCGAAGGCTAGAGCTGAAGCTGAATGAATGTCGGGCCTCTATGTGGGTGAGGGACTCACTCACTTTGGTGATAACTGTGAAGCATGGAGAAGGTAAAGCTAAGGTCCTTAGCCTAAGGTCGTTATACGATATAATAATTAATGACAATGATAGGAATCTTTCTAAGGGTAGACTGATTTATACGCGGCTCGTTCATTAAACTTTGAAGAAACTGGTTCTGGAAATGGTTTTCAAAACTGGTTTTGGAAACTGGTTTTGAAATTGTGTTCATAGAAATGGTTTCATAAATTTTCCATACTGGTTTTAGAACCAGTGCTTGCAAGCGTTCACTCAAACGAGTTTTCAAAACCAGTTCTCAAAGCCGGTTCCAGGGCTATTTTAGGAGAAATCCTTCTGCCCAGGGTCGAACCCGAAAGCAAAATCAGCAAATCGACTTAACTGCCCCAGCCTCGGTTCGTGCCTACGCCTCACGTGCGTAATCATGCCCGCCTTGACTAAAATTCCATGAACCGTGTTAGCAGTAGGCATACACTTGTTAATGAAATACTCTTCTTAAATTTCCTCGCATATACAAGTGCCATTGATCACGAATAGGGCTGGACGCCTGGTCGCATAAGATTTCGGAGTCGTGTACTCATCATGCGCTTTCTAACCCCGAGTCCCTCTGGCGCTGTCACGCGCCACAAAAATCTCGGAACTGCTCGGACCAGTTTTGAAAAATGGGTTTTGAAAATTAGTCCCGAGACCAGTTTTGGTCTTCAATGAACGCTCTCAAAACTGGTTCCGAAATGAGTTCTGAAACTGGTTCTAGAACCCGTTTGGTGAACGCAATTTCCACGAAACCGGTTCTAGAACCGGTTTTGGAAATCAAAACCAGTTAAATGAACGAGCCGACGGAGTCTCGAGGGGAAGAACACCTAGAATAGCCCACTACCACTCACGCGAAAAATTTAGCACAGACACTTTGGCCGAGTGGTTAAGGCGGCGGCCTGCTAAGCCGTTGGGCTCTGCCCGCGAGGGTTCGAATCCTCCAGGTGTCGTAGATGTTTAGTTCCAATTTGAGTTTTCCGGGTTTACCCGAGTCCTTCCTCCCGGACGGTTGGGTGTCGATACCCGAAATTGGAAACCGAAACCCGCGACCCGCAAGCCAGGGCAGGGCAGAGCTTCCAATATCGTGGTACTAAGCGCTCAGCCTGTCAGGCGATCGGCAGCCGATCTCGGCTGCCATCAACTAGCATCAGAACTTAAACCGTGCTAGCTGGCGTGTTAGATCCTGAAGATCTATATCTGTATTCGACTAATTAACAACTATTAGATCCTTAGTATTGCTCAGTTATAACCATACGCAGATTCTTCATAGTCCGTGACAGTATCCTTAATGTTTATCTCGCCCGCCATACTGTAGCCGTCGCGTATATATAGTTGAGTGAATGCTGAGTTGAGATTAAGTCAAGATTCTGTTGGTATTATTATCATTTTCTATCTTACCGACTCGAGTTAACATCTCCTACAACTGGTTAAATCTAACAGCGGAGCCGAATAGCCTGGTGGGGAGAAGCTTCATCAGGGAGGGCGGGTGGTAAAAATTAACTAACTGTAGTTCATTGGACTACAATTTGTAAACAAACCGGATGAACATTCAAGATTCACTAGGCGTGCTGTCGCTGGACTCGCTCGCCCACCTATCACACCCGAAAGAATCTGCAGCATCGCGCCGGCAGTCATACCGAGTAAACTTGGTCAACTACGTCAACCCTCATAGTTTCTGGGTTGAGCAGCGATATCACCGTACCGACAATCTCGATTGAGCGGTTCTTAATCTGGCTGTACAGCAGGACACAGACACGATCCTGTTCTTTCTCTGAGCAGAGTCAGCTACCTGCTGACACTGTCAATTTTACAAAAGACCAGGGATTCAAGGATGCCTTCACGCGCAATGATACCCATTAGCGCATTCAGAAGGATACGGCTGGCGAAAGATGTAGTTATGAGGCACATAGGGTACGTGATATAACGAACAGCGATGGCGATCATACGGCATTCAGCGATGCTCATATTAGGCAGTGCAATACAGAAGCTGCCCAAGAGGTTCAAACCTCTCGCATCTGCAAATTGCAGACTGCAATTTAAGTTATCCTGCATCTCGGCTTTGAGTCACTAATGGACTTCATATGTTCCCACGGGGAATGTGTCTGTTGTCTGTTTAGGGTTTAGAGAGATATTCTCGTTATATCCCGGAAGGTTAGGATAAGTTATGCTCTCCATATTTCAGACTTTACAACGCAAGGCGAGCCTCGAATAGGAAAGAGCTTCCTCGAAAGTCTACTTCTCCTTTTTAGTTTCAGTCTCCTCCACAGTCTTCTGCTGCTCCGCTGCTCGTTTCTCCTCCTCGTTCAATCGTCTTTGGACCTCAGCCTTGGCATCGGACTCCGACACATTCCTGAAGCACACTTAGGCCCCACTAGAGACTGTCGATTGCTCACGTGCAAAGGAAAATCGAATAGGCGGTGATCGCCATCATGATGAACACAGAAACCGAGAACCCCACAGCGACGATAATGGGGTGGTCTCGGACAAACTTCGACTGTATCTGAAGGACCATAAAATCATCTTCATGACTTCACCGATGATCCTGAAAATGCTCTCGACTCGGGAGTCCCGAGCGTCGAGGAACATCAGACGTTCTCGGAAGAGATGATTCAATTTTTCATTTTACTTTAGAAGCAAATTCTTTGCCGGACGTCGCATTATATATCCACACTAGACCTCGGGGACCACTTAGCGTGGAGAAATGCTGACGGCATTATGCCGTAAACTTTCCATTATAAAGAGTTTTTTCTTCCCAGAAAGTTTGTGGACCATTCTTTTCAGTCGTCGACCACCCAGCCTGGGTGACCCAGATCATGTTCCTGTTAAAATTTAATCAAAAAATAGAGACATCAATGATTCTCTGCTTTCTGATTTCTTTAGGCCCTCTCGAACGCCTTGCATGACTCACCAGCTTCTCAAACTGTGCCATCGCGCGCTTCAATCCACTCGGGGGTTTCGGGACATCCTGCGCACAATTAGATCCCTCACGGAAAGATACTCCTACTTGGCTCTCAGCTGCCTTCACCGTGTACACTTCCGGTGAGCTGGCAAACTCCATCAGAGCCTCCAGTGTTCTTGGTCCGCCGTAGCGGTACATCTTACCGTGGTTTATCAAATAGAGTGTCGGCAGCCTTTTAATAGTGAATCTACAGAAAACAAGTAAATACGCATAACAAGTATTTCGAGAGTTTGGACTCGGCAACTTGGATTACATTAGGGGCATTTCTAGGGTATACAGTGAAGGAATTAATCGAAAACTCGTTTCACTTAGTGAATGACCGAGTTGTCAAGAAGCGCGCGTTCTAGATGACGCGTACTGTAAATATATTGACCCTCGAATTCATCAGCAATAAAAGAGAAAAGATGCATTTGTTTTTCATTGCTAATACATATCTCGACTAAAATCGGCATCCCGAAAAAAATCTTCGACACTTTTCCGTTAAGTTAGATGATTCCCACATGAGCTTAGTGGTATAATAAACAGACTTCAGCGCAGCAACTAGGAGTTTCGGGTCTGTCTCGGCCAACGAAGTTCAGGAAAATCTTCCCATATTCTACTCCACGGTGGAAAAACCTATCAAAAGAATACCTGTGCTGGAAATATTTTTCAAATAGCCGACGGAAAACAGCAGATGAAGTCATACACGAGTCGAAAAGGAGGCGCTACTTACCGCGATCCAATCTCAGTGTTAGCAGTCACATCAACAGCAGCGACATTCACTTGCCCGAACCTGAAACACTCTTCGAATCGACAAGCGTGCTCGTATCTTGCACGCTTAACCTCAAGATACTTACATCTCATCCGCAAGATCCTCCCAAGTCGGCAGCAACTTTTGACAGTGGCCGCACCAGGGGGCATAGAACATAACGAACCATGGGCCTGAAATCAGGAACGACTCAGAACACAAGGAAGAGAAGATTTCCAGAGAAAAGGGATGTGAACACGCTCGACTTTCCTCCCCCAAAATCTCGAAGCGTCCATCCGCACCGTGAGCCACTATGAATCCGAAAAATGCCTCTCTTCCGAAAACAAACCAAAGAGTCGCATTTTTGGTACAGTAACGCTCTGGTGATTGATTTTCTGCAAAGTCGTTCTTAACACGGCCACTAACACGGCCACACAATCCTCCCAATACTTGAAATTTTTCAACTAGTTAATTGAAAATAATATAAGAGCATGACAGTCATATTTCCAAGCATCCTGCGATAGCGCTATCGAATGAATCAAGCCTCGCAAAAGCGTGTTCCTAATGTGGAAATATAATACTGATCACTCTGGAAAATAAAAAGTGAAATGCATCCCTGCTGGGAAGATTCTGTCTTTCTCCAGGACTCCGCGACAACACTCACCGGTAGTGCTGCCAGTCGAAGCCTGAGTGTCATGCTCGAAGCTCTCATCTGTGAGTATCCTCAACTTGCTGCCTTCACGGAACTCATGACCCTCCGTTAGGAAAGTGCCAAGAGCGCTCAGGATTGCAAGAATCGATACAAATCTCTTCGAAAACATTTGATTAATACAAAACAACTACCAAATCGATCGCTCGATCGATTTCAAAACACAACCAATCACAGAACTTGACACTTAAAATCATGCAAAAGCATATCTCACGCAATCCTCTCCCTCGAGGCAGATCGGCTCCGGGCAGGCACCAATAAATCTCCCCTCAAAGGTACTGGTCGATACTTCTCGAAACCGGCGCAAAAAGCGCTCGCCCGATTGATCGATTTTGACATTGGCGGAGGCCTATGTCCGACCGTGTTTTTCGGTGATGTCATCGGATTACCTCGAGAAGATGCGAAAATACTATGCTTGATGTTTTTCACAGATGTAGAAATACATAATCAATCGCTCGATCGATTGTCGTACACTGCTGGAATATCTTTTAGTCTGCAAAATCTTCGCTGAAAAATCCTCACAAATTGCAAAAATATTGAAAAATTATAAAATTTCCGCAATTTTTCAGCGAAAAAAATACAAGATTTACCAAAATTTTCCCTCTGCCTAATCATCACAGACGCGAAGCGAGTTGAGCCTATAATCGATCAAAGCTTTGCGCACGCGTACAAATCGCAATTTAACAAGATCATTCGGTCATTCTCAAACATCTCACTTGGTAAACCTCCAGCGTAGCTCCGCAAAGGACTAATTCCTCTCGATAAATTACGCCTCCTTATAGACACCGGACGTCGCTTCGCAGAATAACCATCAACTGAAAATAGCTAAAATCGATCTCTTGATCGATTTCTTACCTTTCACCCTCTCCCCAAATATCTTCGGTGCCCGCTGTCTCGCCACCGCTCGACACTCCGCCAAGATTCGCTCGTCGCTATCATGCTCATGCGCCGAAGAAAACGCAACCAACTCATCCAGACTTAGCGATATTAAGCTCATGTAAAAAACTGATAAAATCGATCACGTGATCGATATTTAGCTAACACAACAATACCGATAATACCGCAATAGATCCATGTCAATCAGACATACATTCGATGTAAAAAGCGCTCGCCCGATTGATCGATTTCCTCGTCCTCACAGAGCGTCCAAGTCGCGCAATTTCGCCTTAATGTTGCTTATTGCCAACTCCACACTCGCCAACCTGAAGCCATACAGGTCCGATCCTTTTTGTTATGCTCAATTTAAGTCCAACCGTCACTCGCCACGAAATTCAGATCGAATATTGCCGTCTAGAGAACTATCTAAACAGGGATTCATCCCCCCTCACGAAATTGTGTTCCGCGAGCCCAAAAACCCAGTAAATTCCGGTCAGTATTTTTTTGGTGAAAAAGAATTCCCAAAATGCTTATCCTTCTTAAATCGAGCCTGCCAGCATATATCCTATCGACCCTGGACGAACTAACCCAGGTTCGATCCCGGCACCCGTCACCTCTGTTCTTTCTCCCTCTTATCAATTCTCTCATTAAGCGTTCGCCCAGCGCTGTTTGTCGGATATTTATTAAGTGCGTTTTCCAGCGCGTTCTTCTCAGCGTTGCAGTGCATCAACTGCTGCTCCAGCTGCCGACACTGCTCCGACAGGGATAAACTGGGTGATAAATTCCGAATTCGGGAAGAATCACGCACGATTATCCTGTCAGTGCATCCGACGATACCCTGAGAAATACGCCTATGCAGTCGAAAAGTGCTCCTGTGAATCAATCACAACTCTCGAAGCCTCGATGCCTCTGAAAAAACCTACCCGAAAATTTGCAGGAAAATTCCGAAGAAGCGCTATTTTTTCCCTGACAGGAGCCTAAGCTTTCCTACCGAAAATTTTTCTCGAAAAAAATCGTAAGAAATTTCCTCCAGAAATTTTCTTTCTTACCTCATCCATGTAGTTTGCTAAACGCCGGCTTAATGTTGGCTTCCCAGCCGCCGTACTGTCCCGTTTGGGAGAAAAACACGCCAAACGCTTCGGACTCGCATACCAACTTTTCCTCGAATCGATGCCAGAACCATGCTCCGCACTGGTAAGGGGAATACCCTCGTGGGTAGCCCACGGTGGAGGGGGTAAAGCTGGTCGGAAGGAACTTGGAGAAGCCGGAAGAGACGGCGAATGTTGGGCATGTCTCTGAGAAGGACCAAAAAACAAGTTTGCGGTATTCTTTAGAAGTGTTTTTCCTGCATATATCTCAGAAGTTCTGAGTCAGAACCCGTATCACTTCAGGACATCTGTTCGCCTTTCTCACTCGGAAAATCGGCCGGAATTTCCCCTCCACCAACATAAACGATTCCATGCATATCTTCGTTCCCTCACCTGGGTTTTCCTCAATCTCTCTTGGGTCTCCGATAGCTCCCCTCTCAGCTCCTTCGCTTCTTGTCTGAATCGAGCGTTTTCAGCCGTCAATTCCACCAGCTAAAAATACTCTTAAAATGCCCTGCCTGGGATTCGAACCCGCTACCTTTCCCTCGATATCCCCCTTCACTTTCTCCCAAACCATTTCTCTTCCTCGTAAATCCTCCACTCTTTTCTCCACCTCATTCTCAAGTCGCTTTATCGCCACTCTCAGCGACCTTTCCATCTCGTCTCGTTGATCAATAAGTATCTTTTCTCGGGAGCTAAAGTCCGCTTCAAGCTCGGATATTTTCATTCTGCATTCGTTCATGGTATCCTCCTCTCTCGCTCGCGCCTCCATCAGCAACCTTCTCTCATTCTCCAGCGACGCTTTCAAGCTCGTCACCTGAAGCAAAAAATCATAAAATTTTCCAAAAAATTTCAAGCCACTGGCAAAAAATGATACTGAAAAGTAAAATTTTGCAATTTTTCCCGGGAATTTTTTCACCTCGCGACTCCGAACGCTCCTTTCCGTTTCGCATTCGTGACGAAGGACTCCAATCTGATGTTCCCTCTCCTCGACTAATCGACGGTGGTCGGCATGTTCAACTCTGACGAGAGAAAATCGGTATGCACGCATGCGCACGGCTTACCTGATCCTCTCGCTGTTGTCCATGATGGTGTCGCTGAGTTTTCGCTCCAGATCGATATTCACTCTCTCAATTTCAGAGAGTCGGCTCAAATAACTGAGGAGGTTAACCTATATTGTATCTTGCACGCATCAACCTAAGATGCTTCTCTCTTAACAAGAAATCGGCGGGCCCAATTTTTGCAGCTGATAATGGAAATCGACGAGAACACCGAGATTTCCGATAAATTTTAGAAAAAAGCTAAATATACATTTTCAGGTATTTTTTCCTTCGAAATGGGGAAAAATGGTAAAAGTTTCCGACTTTTCATCAATCCAAGTTGAATTTCTACCCCGAAAAATTTTCCCGATTTTTTTTCAAACTTTCCGAAGCTCCACCCTACTGATGACATTTGCCCTCCAATTCGTGAACAGTGCTCAAAAGCCTCTCTCGTTCTTCCTCCAGTTCTCGTACTCTCATCTGCGAGCCTGGAGATGCGGGCAGCCACGCCTGCGGCAATCCAAAGGTCCCTGGTTCGATCCTCGGCGGACGCATTACCGTTTCCTGTGGTAATGGCGGAGAATGGACTGGTGAAGAATTTGGAGATATCCGAACTCGACGCGTGCCCGATGGACTTGGAGGGAGCGATGGCCTCATTCCCAGTGGAGAATGCTTTAACGGAGCTAACCTGAAAAATCTTGCTCCGCTTGATGAATCTTACATTTCCGCAACTTTTCGACCGAAAATTTCGACACATTTTCAAACAAAAATCGCGTAAGAGAAGACCCTGCCCCAACCAGATTACCGCTCCGCTCTCAACGGCTCATCGTGACGCAAAACTGTCTCCTCATGGACATGGTGGTGTCCGCCGTGCGCATGCTCCGAAATATCCCGGACATCTCTATACTCATAACCGTGGCCATGGTAATATCGATCGTGTGATCGATTATATCGATCAGCTGATCGATTCATGGGCGACGAAACCGCTTTTATGTGCCTCAATTCTCGCTGAAGTTCCTCCAGCCGTCTGTCTAATTTCTCCTCGTCGTCGTCACTTGACCGCGATCGCCCCGGACTCCCCAAATATGGTTGAATTCCTCCTCGATGAGGAGGATGATGATGGTGATGCATTGGGGGAAGATATTCTACAGGGTGCGATGCCATTAGAGAAAAAATATCTTAGGTTGAGCGAGTTGGGTAAACATGGATACAGGTTCCCAGAGAAAAATCATTCCGGAATTACTGCCGATCCTTTATAGCCTTCTTATGGCGATCCAATGAGCCACACCGGCCGAAGAAATCACTGTTTCGACATGAGGTATCCTATGTCGAAGCGCGCAAGATACAAAATAGATCAACTTCCCACCAAATCAACTCATCCCTAATCGAGAAACTGTTAAATTATTACACCAGTAAGAGGAAAACGCATCGTAGCCTATCTGCCCGCACTTGTTGCCTTTCTTTCTCGCTGTTCTATAATCTCATTCGCCAACCAATCCATTCCTTCCGCCAGTCCTTCCCCCGTTATAGCGCAGCATGACTGTATGTGCCAGGAGTGCCCTCGAATAGACGTCAAATCAAGATCCTTGCCTAACCATGCACGTTCGATCCCGGCACCCCGCTTTTTTACTACATATTTCTTCCGCTGACCGCGCTCCTTGAATATCCGATTTGTTAGCAAAAACCAGAATGCTAGCGCCGTGCAGGTCCTCCGATAGCAGAGCGTTAAAGAGCTCCATCTTCGCCAAAACAAGATTCCGTACATCATTGCTGTCCACAACCTGTCAACAAAATTACGAATCTTAGATGCTCCCGTTGGTCCACAATGCATTCGCTTTCGTTGGGCAAGTCGCAGAAAAGTTAACCTATCACGTATGCATCGTCCAATCACAGTGAAACCCTCAGAGCTGCAGCTGTTTGACAAGCCCAATAGATCGGTATGACTTTAACGACAAAACTCTCAGCGGTTTCATCAGGAGGACAATCGAGAAAACGACAAACATTATTAAGCGCTCGTTTTTGCTACCGTTTTTATTGCGACGCTCCTTGGCCTAGTCAAACTCACATCAGACATCTCCGATAGAAACGTTTGTGATGATATTTTCTCGTCTACAATAGTAATACATTTCCTATCACAACTGACACTCGCTGGTCTGCAAGGGGCACATATTCACCACGCCAGATGACTCTCCGGTTGACGAGCAAAATCCTCTAGTATCCGAGAGCCAATCCGAACTTTCCGAAATTTTATTCCCCGCCATTTTTTATAGCCGATCATGGGCCCATATTTCAACACACGTCCTTCCCCTTCACCAATCTACTAACTCCATTTTCGGAAAAGTATCATCTTTCCGCAGAAAAGCTGTTCTTCGGGTAACAGAGATCGGAAAATTATTTTTTTCCCGAACTGAAAATAATTTCCATAATACTATCGACAAAAGATGAGAAAAACGAGGAAGCGATAAAATTTCAACCTACTGACACGGGAAAAATATTTCGCTATTCACCTGTACAACCGCAAGAGCGACTGGGGAAAACGATTTCTATTTCCCAAAAAACGGTCATACGCAGAGAATGCACACAATAATAAAAGATATTTTCAGAAAATATCAGTAAAACCCGAAACCCGAATTCCCATTATTACAAATATCAAGCCATCAGTATTTTGAAAGTAGGCGGACCAACTAGGGCGGAGACTATCCTGACCGCCGAGGTCCCATACCTGAATGAATTCATACTTCCCAAAGGACATACGGTAATTCAATACTAGACCATACCGGAGATTCAAGAGGGAAAGAACTGAGGAATGCTGACAGATTCATCATCATCTCGAAAATGAAACCGAGTATATCTCACTCTCGAGATATATCTGAGATCTGATATATCAGATATATCAGATATATTCGAGATTCGAGACCATTTCAAATATCTCTTCGTCTCTAAAGTATCGCTGCCTACGAATCGCTGACAAGTTGACAGAAAAATTTACGAGGCGGAAATTTTCCCTTTTCGCATACCTTCCCAAACAGATTTACACGTACGCACGCGCATGCTATCTAGTGTAATCCAACCTAAAGATTCTCCTCGCAGCAACATATTCAGTCACATCCAGTAAATTTCACCGACACCTTCGGATGGCAAATTCCGGACGACGATTTTTACCTCGCTATTTGATCGGGTACCACCGCGAATAATAAAGATTTTAATGAAGAATTTTTCCCGGGAATACACACATCGTAGCTGACACGAAGAAGAGGACGAATATAAGACATAATATAGTTGATAATGAAATGAAAAATATTAGTAATGAATTGTAAAATACGAATATAATAATATCAAACTTGTAATAGAGCAAAACTAATACAACGTATTTTATATGGTCTAGTGGTGGAGTACTGACCCGTCATTCTTACGGGTGCGCAGATGCAAGAAGATACGTGCAACATTGTACAGCTTCAGCGATGACAATGTAAATATATTAGACGATAATCGTGATTCGTTTAGTTTTTCCTAGAGGAGATATTCCAAAGCTTGTATCTTATTAATCATAATAATTCATGAGTGCAGAAGGACCGAATCACCTCGGATTATATTCTAGCTCGGCGTAAAGTCTATAGTAAATTGAGATTTCTATATAAGTAAATAAGATTTCTATACTCTAAGTTCTATATTCTAGTAAAGCTGAGAACAACTATGTGTACAATAGACGATAATAAATACGCTACCTCATCGAGCCCTTCAATACCCCCCTCTGAATCCACCCCATTTACTACCTGGAATTTGACATTCTTGTGTGTCACCTCCTCCACATTGGACCCAATGGTGGGCTGAGTGACAACAACCTGGCCGAGGTTCAATTGATATAATATAGTTGTTTTTCCGGCGTTGCTGAGTCCGACAATGACGATCTTTGATTCCTGTTGGCCGCTTGCACCGGACAGTTTCTGCCATATACTAGAAAATATGGCACCCATGAAAACACACAAAAACTGCGAGCAAGCTTCAACCAAAGATTCATCTAGCTCCGCTTGGAGGTACTCTTTAAGGCCCTAAGGGAGATTTAAGAGAAGTTCTTTCGATTTTCTCTGGGAGTCAGCTCTAGATACTCGTACCCGTCAATAAAGGGTACGGGCGACCATTCCTCATATTTTCGCCCTCGGAAATATAAAAGTATCACAGAAAAGACCTGAGGTACTTCAATAAAGAATTTGTTGGAAAGTTAATCAATCCGAGTGAACGGTTAACGGGACTCCTCTCAACCCCGAATGCGGAGGTTTGTGAGAATCTCTTTGCTAGCACAACAAGGAAAAGGTACGGTTGCCTTGAATTTGAACATTACTTGTAATCTCTGAAGCTCGGTTGAAGGAACATCTCAGGAAAAATGGAGAAATATTGTCGACAAAGTTTTCTCCGACTTAGTGCAAAAAACTCTAAGTAGAAATAAAGTCGCTCATTAAGGTTCCTGAGCGATCGTCTCAACGCCAACTGAGTCACGAATCCTGACTCAGCTGGCGTTGAGACGATCGGCTTCATCATCATCTTTTTTTCAGGGAAAATATTGTCGAGTGGTAAATTCCTGTCACAAGTGACTTCACACTTTCGCGGTAGCAGCTCCGGTTTCCCCGAAAAGTCGAAGAGTAGTTACTTGTCAGTTTAACCCACATGCCCACGAGATGCCACTCGGAGCGACCGAATACCGATGCCCTGCAAAGGTAGCTTCCCCTCACCTATTCGCTGTATACGAGCGTCGCCCGTACACCACTTGCGCACTTGCTCTCACTTACTTTTTCTCAACGCAAGCCTGTTGAGATTTCCTCCACTTTCCAAGGCGAGTGTCTATATTTTTCTTGGTTGTTGTTGGGTTCGCAGTGCATCTTTGGGTCGAGTCTTATTCCTAGTCCTGACAGGCTCTGGTATAAAACTTGAAATAAATAAACGATCCATCATTTATGTGAATAATGATGATCAGATCATCCAATGTTAATTAAACGTAATTCTTTGTATCTTGATAATGAAGCAGAGAGATGCACTTCCAGTGGGAAGTCCGTTTTACTGACCTTGTGTGATAAAGAGGGGGAGTGAAGTTGAAAAACAGAGTAGAAAATCCCTCCGGTCGATTTTCCCGTTAATAACGACTTGACGAGGAGATTGCAGCCGAGATTCCAACACTGACCATTGACTCCAAACACAGGGCAGCTTTTCGTATGAGATTCAATAGGCGCACTCTCAACACTCTTTGAAGCATGTTAAACAGATGGTTGAAACGTGATGGTTAAGATTCACAGAAAACTTTAAAAACCCATGATAATATTATTGGTCAACAGTGGCTTATCACTCGTTGGATCGACTTGCTTTGCCATCTGGGGAATCTGAGTCTCTGATAGAATCCCAACTGTTCTTCATCGGTAAACCAGCTTAGCAGCTGAAGTGGAGCTCGAACCATGGAAGATACGATTATCTTGTCAGTGTGTTCTTCATCATGGTTGCTTTCCAGCACACCAAAAGTCTCGCGTTCGGTATTCGATATCGGCCACAACTGCCAAATTTACGGAAAAGATTGTTTAACGATTTTTAATGAGCTCTACCCCTCCTCCGAAAAGTAACCTTCCCACGCCCGACACCAAAGCCACCGATACTTCGCCATATCACAAAGTGCGTCGTATTCGACAGCGGAGCAGCAGGATTGATACTAGTAGTGATAGGAAAGGTTTCCAATTTCTGGAAAGGGATCACTTAACAACTGAGCAGGGCGCCCATGGGCCAATGGGTGAAAGAAAATCCCACATTTTTCCGCTTTGTGAAAAATCAGCAAGAAATTTAGGAGGAAGCAACCAGCAGGCGGGCTCGACAGTCGGCCATGCTGGAGTGAGTCACGTATGGAGAGTCGATTGTTGCTAGGTCGAATGCACTTGGAGTTTCTTTTGTATGGTGACATTTTTTAATATTAAAACTGCTATTATAGGGGAGCTTTTTAGAAGTCGACTAATCTCCGGTCATCAACCCGCTCTTTGGCCGTGATAGTATCACGACCGTAAGCGTTACGGCGTAAGGCCGCCGCGATGAAAATGACGGTTCGCTGCTCATTGATCCTTCCTTTTCGAAATTGCTTCCTTTCCTCGTCAAGATACCAAGGCAACCATTTCTATTCCAAGACTTGTAAATTTTATGAAGTATACGACCCGAAAGTCGGAGGAAAATGCAGGCGCTCAATCTTTCAGCTTTTGAAAGCCGCTCTTTTCCACACGTTTTTTCGATTTTACTAAGAACAATCAGCTGGAGATTTCTTGTAGTAATGCAAGTTTTACGCCTCCGTGACTCTCGAAATTGGTAGGAATAATTCCACACTGCACACCAACGATGAAGAGAACGCATTATATCTTTGTCAGGATCTTCTTCTACTGGCAAGCTGCGGAAGCTCAGGGTAAACGCGGGCGGTTTTGTGGGGTGGAAATGCGCCGCTACTGAGAAAATCGAGAGAAACTGTGACTGGGGAAGTATACTCCATATCTGTTGACTCCTCCTCGTTGACTGGGGAGATTTTTCCGATCCATATTTCGGCATCATGGACCACACCACGGTATAGAATGCTTTGCTGGCAAGGGAAGGTGGACAGTTTCGACAGGAGGGAGACAGCTGTGCACAAATTTATCTGACAGACGCTCGAGTCTGTTCCCGCGTCATCACGAGCATCACTTGGCTCAACCTACACCGGTGACCATCCCACTAGTGCTACTTCATTCGGCCTGAGGGGACCGGTGGCATCTGAGACAATGACATTCAGCGAGCAACAGGGACAGAATATTGCACAATATGGAAATGCGGGATATTGGTTGCAAATATGGTGATACGGGTTTCAGGTTTTGGGGAATTTCTTGGAGGGGGTCGTAGAAAGATACGCGTTGTTGACTGCATGCTGGAGCTAACTTGGGTGAATTTTTGTCCCACAGCATTAGAAACGAGAGTGCGAAGGACATGGAAATACTTTTTAGTACTATTTTAGAACTAAGATCACTTTTTCACAGTCATTTACATTACAGTTGACTTTTCACTGGTACATCACAAATAAAGAGAGACTCCTCACAGGGAGAAATAGTGACTAAAAAGTAGGCGTGATACTGGAAAGTAGTAGTCGCGGTACATTACGAAATTATACTTCCAGACCAATCACAGAGACGAATCTGCATGACGTTTCCTGAGTCTTCTCAGTTTGCTCGTGAGAAGAGTGTGTATCCCCTACATCGAAAATTCAGGGCTTAGGAATGCTACCTGAACCTCGCGACACCTCTGCAATCTGACACAAACCGTTTCGTGTTCAACCTCAGGAAAATACTACTGAAATTGTCAGGTTTTTTTTTTCGTGTTTACCGTTTGAAAGATTGACGTTTTGGTGATAGTCTTGTTGATTGTCGAAACTGTGGTGATGAAAGAATAGTGGAACAAATGTACAGTAATTAGTGATAATATTTCGTAAAACTGCTCAAAATGTCTCGTGTGAATACAGAAAATATTGATATTGAATTGACTGTTAATTTCGTAGATTTCTTGACCTGGACGGGTCATATAACTTTGCTTTTTAGAAAATGTCATTTTTTTTAACTTTCCATTTTCAAAATGAAGGGACAATGAGGGGAAAATGGAGAATATTATATTATCATATTCTCGCTATGATAATGAACTCTTGGGAAGGCACATTTGAGAAGTCGGGAAGAGCCACTAGTTCATCATTTTTAAGGGATATATATCAATCATTGTGAATATTAATAATGTTAATATTAATCTAATATTTACTTATTTACCTACTTAGCACTTATGAGTATTATTAGCATTTGTCAGTTACTTCACAGGCCTCTCCAACATGGTTCTGCAGGGAGGCTTCAAGGCAGCTGGTACCTTGGAGGCGACAATCAACGGGGATCTGGCATTCCTAGGCAACGCAATTCTGTAGGGCTTACCAGTTCCGACCCGACCTTGAGGAGATTCCATCAGATACGCGATTTTTGCGTGCGGCTGTCTTTTGATGCCGCCGATGATACGCTGGTTTGAGTTGCGGTCTCAGATCAAATTTATTGCATTTGTGGGCGGTTTTGGATACACATTCTATTTGTAAACACAACGGCAAGCTGTACCATTCGTCTGTGTTCCCCGGACTGAACGGAAAGAAATAATATTCAATTTCATGGAAAAATTTTCCGTATCGTTCGCGACGGTTCGTTGCACCGGAGAGTTGGTAGCTTCGAGTTACTAGGCTGTGAATGTCGTCGTGAGGGGCCTGATTTAGGAAAGTACTGGTAAATCTTGAAAGTGTTCTCAGATCGAAAGATATCCGATTCTTATGGGAGCATCTGGCGATCCTTTATGACTCACCGTCAAACACTGGGATGGAAATTCGCCTTTATTTCTTATTTTTACCGGCATGAATTTTTCATGGCGAGAGGGAATGGGGACAATTAGATTGTGTAAAATGACAAGATACTTTCACGAAGAATATCTTGGTGACTCGGCGAACACAATTGAGTAGCTTCGCATGGATTTTCATGGAAACATTCGGGCCTGTGGGGCAACAAGTCAAATTTGCGGGAAAAAATCTGAAATTTTGCTGTTTTTTATGCAGATATTGGGGAAAATTTAAATCTCGCTTTTTCTCAGCTTGCCTCGAATGCGAAGATATTTTCGAGGTCAAGGAATATTAAAGCGTTATCAGGTATGTTAATACTACAACACCTTCAGAGGACCCAGGTGCAGCGAGTTGGGTTATCTATCTCATCGGCAGTACCATGGTGGGCCTTGGCGCGCCACTGGTTTGGATCCCCACGTTAGAGATGGTTGGACGATCAGCGTAATTTGCAGGGTTTCGGGTTTTGAAGCACGGACATGTGGTAGAGAGTTTGATAGCTTATTCGTTGCCAACGAATACAAACCGAAGACAAACCAACGAATCGTTGGTTTGTCTTCGGTGCTGCTTGTGTTGATGGAGAGTGGTGCGGGTCTAGGTTTCGCTCAAGGAGACAGCTTTTGTGTCACCGTTTTGTTCTGGTAGATACTTCCACGTTCGAGACATGTCCCGGCCGACATCGCCAGCAGGTGGCGCAGAAGTAGCATTGTTCAACCGAACTAACGAAAATGGAGAGCGGCAGGAGGTGGGTAAATTAATGATTGAAAAAATCTTAATTTTCCGGATAATAAGGAAAATTATTTGAGTAGACGCGGATTGGTTCCCCAGGTTGGGAACGAGCGCAGTGGGCTACAGGCTGACCGTCGGAGGCACCAACGGGGATCTATCCTATCGTCCGCAGGAGGGGACTCACCAAACACTTCCTTTTACCGCCGTCTCGACAGGAACTTGTCGAGGTAACCCTTTCACCCAGGTTCGATCCCTGCACCCTTGTCAGATTTAATGGTATTTTCTTTGCAATATTCCAGCTACATGGGCTGGTTCTTTACCCTCTAGGCGTTATAGTCGCTAACAGCGATGACAGCACCGAGTGAGAACCCTTCTCTCGTTTGCGTATTGTTCCTCCAGTTGGCGGCAACCACTTTTCTGGACCGTCGCAATGTTGCCTCTGGCGGCCTCCTTCGTGTTCCTGATGATCCCGCCGATACCGAAGAGCGATTTGATTCCAGGCGAGTCCAAAAGGTCTCGGAATATTAATAAGTAAACTCTGCAGGCACGCCGCCTCCGGATGTCCGACTGTGGAAATCGATAAAGTTCATATTTGCCGAAAAGATATTTCGCAGACTTGCACCGTCGATAATCGTGAATGGAATGGTAGGTCGCCAGTTTTTAATTTGTTATTTATAAAGCAGGTGCTCGGTTTCCTTTTTGGTGACTTTGGCAAATTTTTCGTTTCGCCGACGCTGGGAGTGGACTCTGTTCTCATCGTCAACGCCTCTTTCTTTTGCGCGTGTGCTATTGCTACAGTTGCATGGGCCAAGTTGATCGTTTGGAATAAGATTTCGAGGCGAACGGTAAGTTTGGGATTGCAAGAAACATGGCGGGCTCGATATGATTGATTATCGGTATTGCGAGCTGCGGCATCGATCACCTGTAGGCACTTGTTCGTAAGGTCAAGGAAAATGCATTTTATTTTCGAGACTTGCTGCCTAGAATGTCGTAGACATCTCGACGCCAGTATAACTTTTCATGCCTAATGATGGACTTCAAGTAAGCACTCTCATCATGCTCCGGCATACACGACATTTCTTCATCATATAACGATGTGGTTAATAAAAGTATAAGATCGTAAAAGTGGCATACTTTGACTATCTTCGTGCAGAATCTGTGATACTGCAGAGCAGATTTATTGGACGTTTTGAAAGGTCAAGGCTGTTCTGTCAGGTTATTTTAATTAGTATGGTGACACAATGTTGCTTCCTTGTCCTTCATATTACCCTTTATACAACCAAAACGGCCATCGGAACTAACTACATCCAAGTAGGTCGAAAAATTTTTGGATTTTTTCCGAAGATTTTTCAGGATCCTAACGATCCTACATCGTGGAAGATGGTGGAGAAGCCTCAGGCATATCACTACACTATAATAATCTCATCTGTTATTTTGCTGGCAATAGGTGACAGCGCCTATGAGTCTCAACTCCCGGCTGCCGTGCAGAACGCTTATCAGTCTACACCGTAAGGAAAAGGGGAGGATTAGAGACCGTAGGAATGCCTGGCGGGCGGGATATGCGAATTTTGTGTCCCCATGCTATTACCTACTGTGTAGCATACTTTTCAAATGAGCAAGCAAGGAGCGAGCGCCAAACAGTAGCTGTAGAGCTCGCTTTGGATCATAAGATATGCTTCATCGAGTTCTCGGGTATTAGTGGTACCAAGTGGTGGTGGCGTGGATACTGACGCTGATACTGCCAGTATCATACTGATGAGAGAACGACGAACTCCACCGTGTATTCGGTCTTCGACCCGAATCGACCCAGAGATCTCTGGGGTTTCTCAGCCTGCTCTTGGGATTCTCAAGAGTGGCGTCCTTCAGAGATGTTCCTTATGGACGCGGAAGAGCACTATGCTCAGTGTCACTCTAGACACTCTTGGGGCTCTTTTTCTTCGGTCGCAACTTAGGCGAAGCCTGAGTAATTCTGGAGTCGAAAGAGTTCGCGGTTTCTGTTTTACCGTAAAACTTTTGCTGGAAGATGGCATCAAGTCTAATCCCGTGGGACGAGTTCTGCGCAGCAGAGTACTGCCAGTAGTCCGCCGGGTTCTCGTGGAAGGCATAGCGATGGAACCGCGGGTATCTTCTGTACCCTCAAGACCTTCTAATGCAATGCTTGCATGGCGGAACCAGCGGTTGGTACTTTCTTAGTAGCTTGGTAAGGAGTGTAACACCCAACTGTGCTGCTCTATTCTTCCTAAAGATAGGGTTTGGAGCTTGCCAAATGCGACTGGAAACCACTTGAGTTTCCTGAGACGAGAGTTCTCCGTCATGTGAGATATATTCGCTGCTGTGAGCTCATTCACAATCCAGCACAATTGGATCAAGTCAATTGAACTTGTCCATGAGTCATCGATGATGACACTATTGGTCTATAGTGTAGACGTATCTTTCTTGGTCACCATTGGTGACTCACCAATAATTGGTTGGTTCGCGCGGACATCAGACAAATGACGATAATACGAACATGGAGTGGAATCCACTCAGTGGATGGCCGATTACTTGGTGGCGAATCACGAATGGTGATTCACAATGGTCGAGGCAGTTGGTTAGCTATCATAACTAGTCATTCACCCGCTCTCTTCGATTTACAAACCGATCACTGATCGGATCGACGCCGATCATACGACGGTCGTATGATCGGCGATCAGGGCGACATGGATTATAGCGGGGATTCTCCCGAGTTTCCATGGTCCCTTTTCTAGCACCTTTGATTCAAAGCTGTGAACCAGAGGCTTTGAACCCATTTGAGGGTAATCAGTGATAGTGGGGCGTCAATGAACAGTGATGAAGGGACGGCAGTTAACGTTTCCTCAGTGACCGTGTTCCTGATTGTCCTCTTTGGCTTCTACTAGGAGCCATCTGGTGAGCCATGCACATCCGTCAGAGTAAAAACAGCGAAATTCCTGAATTTACGCCTGCTTCCACGGTAATGGAATTGTGACAATTTGCATGGATCATGCGTCCAATTCAGATTATTCATCTCTGTCAGTTTGCACATCACAGCAAACGCTAATTACAAGGCCGCACAGTCCTGGGGTTTCCTCCTACAGTTCGCCATTGATGTCATTTTCGAGAAAGTTGGCGGAGTTAACCCTGTCGTGCCCGCGTCTATCGTTCTGGTAAACCTCTGATGTGCGTGAGTGTTCCCGTGATTCTTGACTCTGAAATTCGTTTTCCTCCGACTGAAGTTCGTTTTCCGCCGACTACCAGGTTCTTAACGATATTCGGGCCTACGCATTTTGTCATCTGGAGAGATTAGTTTCTTTTAGAGCCGAACTGAATATCTGGGTTTGCCTTCGTGCGGTATACCGTAAGAAACTCCTCATTTGCGTGAACTACGACAAAATTCATATGAATGAAACGGTTGATCGATTTGTCACTGGAGTAACTCGACATGCGGGAGCATAGTTATATTTATCAGAATCCCGTTCGACTTTTAGTATTATAGCAACTTTCTGCCTTACAGTACTATCATCTTTGCTATAATTATTCAATCAATAATGATATCCTCGTTTTTTTCTTCCAACTTGTATCCCATTCCAGGCACTATTGCTTATTTCCTACATTCCCCTCCGGTCTAGTGAGGCACTATGTTGCGATATAACTTCTTTAACTAATATTCAACCCAGTGGTCGAAGGATCTCTGATCGCCGTAGAAGCAGTTCTTGCAGCATGCCGAGTGCGGTTGGCGATCGAAGGTCTTCGCTCGGCTCACTTGAGGTGATTGAAGAACCTCACTTGAGTGAAGGTAAACTCTACCTGTGTTAAGTTTCTTTCGCATTTACTGTCCTTCAGAACACGACCGGTCTGCTGCTGGCACTGGGTCCATGGGGCGTCAGAGCAACGGAAGGCGCTCGAGGTGAGGAGTTGGTCGCTCAATTCAGCCGCATAGCTCGCGCTACGGTGCTTGGGGATTGCGAGAATGAAACGAATTTCTGTCATCTTTCAGCGTCCGTGTCCGAGAGATTGCGAAGAATTAAGATTTTCGCAGCGCACTTTCAGTCTCGCTTTGTTCACATGTTATGATTGCTGTTATTGTCCTTTGTAAAGCTTCAGCAGAACGACACCGCTGGACCGTTCTTTTTCGCGGAAATGTCATTTTTCCAGGATTTCTTACGTGACTTTTCGGCCGTGGACAAAACATTTCGTAGCCGAAGGCATATTCCAGTTGATGACAATTCGGGTTTCCAAAACCCGAAAACCCAAATTGCTAAATATTTCTTGAATAGTTTTTTTGCAGCGTCCCCTTCGTGAATTCGTCATCGTTCCTGGACAGCAGTCTGATCAACACACAGTACCGTTACGAGCTTGACCGCTGCGCCGCTTAATTCCTAATTTTCTAAGACTCCTCATCTCTATTCTCCTTCACATGTTTCTTCCAGGAAGACTCTTTTGCGTTCTAGTTCGGTTGGGAATGTAAATCAGTTTTCGTAGTTGACCGGCGGAAAATGTCAACTCTCAATCCGTTTTTTCGTGCAAGTCTGCCAACTTTTGCGCGAAAATTCGGTCAGAGATTTTGTGCGTCCGTAGCTGCTGCCGGTCGAGGGAATGAGTTCACGTTGCCCCAGATCCTGGGGACAGTGTAAGTGGTGGTCACAAATGCGTGGCTTTCTCGAATTGCCTTCCAGAAATTGTGTGACATTGAAAAATCTGAGGGTGAGAATTTGCACTAGTGTAAGTAGGTGTTTTGGTGGCGCTTTCTGTCTCTCATTGGGAGATTTGACAACCTTATAGATTTTGCTGGTACAAGATACTGTCTCTCCGCTGTAGGGTTGAGCCTAATTGAGAGTGAGCGGACTCCAATTCGACCTGCCATCTACCTGTTCAGAGGAATTCTTCTTACGAAAAATCGATATTGGTGAAGTCCTCGCAAAATTCCCCGCATTTGAGTGACTGACAAAAGAATTAGCAGGGCAGCTCGGGTAGCGTTAACTTTATTACTTCGCCCATGCTGGTCGAAAAACCGGCCTTAAGAGACTGTTTATCACCCCAACTCAACTCACAAAGAGCTACTACAGATTAGCAGTACTTGTTAGGTTAGCAGTCAGCTAGCTAATACTGCACAAGATACGGGGCAGTACAGGCTTTTCACTTGACTGCTCCACAGGTACCTGAATGATGCGATTTCAAGTAGGCATTTACCTGGTATAAAGGAATGGATTGAAGGCTCAGATTGTTTGAGAAATACGTAAGCAAAATACATTGAAATTGAGACGGACGAACAAGTAATTTAGATCTCCCCCGGGGGCGCTTTCATTGAAAAACCTTTGCCAAGGCAGTCTCGAAGAGTACTACTTGACCTTAACGAGACGGCCACGGCTGTCATTGGCGCAAGAATGACCGACGACGACCTTCACAATGACAACAGGTTGCCCCTCTGATAGTTAATTTCTCCTTTGAAGACATTTGAAATATTCAGTGCTTCGCTCCGCTAGGTTTTATAGCTGGAAAGATGAAATTTTACTGTCGGATATAAACGCAAAGTTAAAATGGAGAATTTTGGATCATTTTTATAATAAAGTCTTTCCTATCAGAGTAGCGTGTTCGTGCAGGTATGGCCATACATTGAATTTGCT
Source organism: Perkinsus chesapeaki (assembly GCA_013115145.1). Lineage (NCBI taxonomy): Eukaryota > Perkinsozoa > Perkinsida > Perkinsidae > Perkinsus > Perkinsus chesapeaki. Next base: position 28,125 of record JAAPAO010000476.1, read on the forward strand.
GCAGATAAGAATGCCTAAAGATAAGGATGATGCTGGTGAGGGTGGAATGCGTCCATTTCAGCCATATTCCCAAATGGAACGGACAAGGCATTTATTGTTGGCGACCAACTTTCCGCACTAGTAACATATTTCCTATCAAACTCCTTTCTATTATATCTCCTCTTCCGTATCACTAGTAACATATTTCC
>JAAPAO010000477.1:0-28309 GCA_013115145.1 Perkinsus chesapeaki
GCGTGCGGTACTCCCTTAATCTCTGGAGATTTCACAGCCGCTACATTCGCAAGCTCAATCCGCTTATCATGATCTCGACAGCTTCTTGCTCATTATCGCCGATTTGGACAGCATGAGCACCCACGGCAAAATGAACAGGTGCTCCCTCCACAGGTGCCACTGTACACTTGAGTCTCTTATTACCAATGTCGAACACCTCCCTGATCTGCCATGTCTGAAACACGTAAGTGCGTATCTCTCGTGGACCACGAGTCGTGGTACGTATCCCAAACCATTACTTTCTCTGTGTGCACGCTTTCCCGCAATAGAGAAGGCTCACCCCCACGAATAGAGGAGCATAGCTCTTGAGCCAGCCGGTGTAACGGAGCTGTTGGCACTTTTGGCATATAAACGGCCGACGGGTCTGGGCTGGCCGGTGGGTTCTCTTTATCGTCGTTACTTGTAGATTCTTCAGGCTCCTGGTAGGCTTCAAAATTTGGCTTACTAGCAAAGGCCCCAAAAAGCTTGGAAAAAGCGTCCAAGCAGTTTTTCTCGTTCTCGATGTGGATTCCACTCATAACTCGCTTGCGTAGATTGAATAATGCGTTTTCGCTCGGGTTCAAACTGAAGACACAGTCAAACTGATAGAGGTGTCAGAATATTCGGATACTCGTCAGAATCGTCGGGACGCTCACTGCACATTTTAGCCCTTGGCTCACTTAAGCGTTTCAGGTAGATATTCCACTCCGCTTTGATCAACATACTCAGTTTTTGGGCAGATAAGCTTATCAAATATTATCCCATTATCCTTAAGATGCACAAAAAGTGCTAAATTAGGCTGTACTTTTAGTTCACAATACGTCACCCCATCTTGCTCAGTAGATACTACATCACCATCCTGAATGAAGTATAATACTATTTGGGCAAACAACATAAGGTTCACCTCAAATTTCTCCGTCATTTCATGCATCTCCGTCGCGTGCTTGCTTCTCCCAGGCCCTCTACTCTGGACAGAAGAGATCATCATCGAGTAAAATACGATAGTGGTATAGCGCATTTGTTCTGCGATATCGATAAAGCTGTGGGGGGCAAGTTGGAAAGTCGTTACACATCGGGCATTGCCTGCTGTCGTGCATATTCATTGCACTTGCATGTTGCATTGAAAACAGAGGAGACTGTCTCGCGGCGGAAAGTGTCTCGGGCAGAGCTCCCTCTCAACTCAGCAAACACATATAATCACTAGAGTGGTGTTCTTAGAGGAGTCAAATGATGAACCAGTAATGGTGTTGTCATCATATAATACTCAGCATCAGCTGTCTTGAAAAGCTTTTCCTGAGTACTAATCAGTGAGTACTATGATACTTTCATGGGCTTTCAGAAACCCTCCAGAAAAGCCTCCAGAGCTTAAGCCTGCTCATGGAGCTCTTTCTAAGGACTTCGGAATCCCTTTTTAAGGATTCTTTCTTGATCCCGCGTTGGACGGCCCCTGCCAGCTGCCGAAGCTTCCAGTCTGTGCATTCCCCTTTGTATCACCCACTGTTTCCAGAGTTCGTTCACCTGACTGCATTATCCAGCGCACTTAGAACACTAACCTGGCTAGAACTTCCTAGAAGGTTTAGTCGAAGTGCTGGTGCTTGCCATAACAAAGGCTTACCCGGTCTGCCTTCAGCCTCTTAGCCATAAGAAACGCTCGGAAGATCTCATCACAATCGAAGCTCATGTCCGTTGGAATCACCTGACACCCTCGTTTCAGCAGCTTTGACCGATATACCGGAACTGAAGTATAAGAATTCACTGGCCAAGAATAGACCTCCCTTACCACTGAGCCTCTTGTCACAGTCCATAACAGGGACCCCATATAGCTCCTCGGTTGTTATGTCTTCTGGTAGCCTCAGTCCATTGCGATTTGTAAGTGGCGGACTGTTGTGGCCATCCGTGCGCTGTTCGGGGCTACCGTCATCGCTGAAAACTTCCGATATGATGCCGCAACGCTGAAAGAGTAATAGGCTATTCACTGATAGTCCTCGAAAGTTGTGCCTCATCTAGCTGCTTCCTCTCTCTCATGGCGTATACCAGTAACACTCTCAAGACAAATTCGTTGACGTCTCCCTTTACAGAAGTCCAGCCGCATCGATTCATGAAATGTTCTAACAAGGAGCTCTGTGTTCGCCTAAGACAAGAGATAATAACCAAGTGTCTAACAACAACCCAATCACTGGACGAATTCTTTTTCCCAAGGTCGTATATAATATTCACAGTCATCCGGTAGCGGCAAGCCGAGAACGGAGTAGCGCATTCGGTCTAACAACCGAATTGGGGTTCTGGGTACCTGGAGGGTCAATATACGATCCAAGGAGTTGGTTTGACCTACCAGAACGGCGCATAGGCTGCTCACTGAAGCGGTAGCGTTCCTTCTACTGTTCCCATCTTCTATTACCATAGCGAGGGCTAGTCGGGAACGCATAGAATTATGTCGTTTGATGCACTGTGTTACGATACTTATTGGATGATACTGAGAATCATCGGGCGCTCGCAGCAGTTCGTGAATGCGTTACCCATGGTCGGGAAGGAGTTTTTAAGGTTGGCATCCTGTGACAGCGATGTACCGTCCTGCCTAAATAGAGCGATGTCAATTCTATAGCGAGTTTGGGCAAACCCTCTTGGTTCAAGCGATTCCTCAGTGCTCGTAGCCTTTCTCTGTGTGCTTTCCTGCTATTTTCCGCTTCTGTCCTTTCTCGAATATTGATCTCGTGCTCTATATGGAATAAGTACCTCAATTCGATGTAGACACAAGCTCAAGGAGGCATTCTGAGATTGTCTTACTCTATCACAAAGTGTCCTGTGAGAGTTATAAGATGGATGATGTTTAGACAAATCATCAACAGAAATATAGCCGAAATGGTTGTCTTGGATAATGGGAACGTTATAACCACTTGGAGCTAAACCGAAACATAGCTGAAGAAGTCCAGAACGCTGAAGAAGTTGGCGTACAGCAATTTGGGTGGCAAATACCATGAGAAGCGAGCGGAGCTCCAACCTGTCGAGGAGGCGATTTGATCGATCATCAAAAGGACCCATTGAAGCGTGAACGATGCTTGATACACCAGATATCATTGCATACCTTAAATGGAACGCTTTCGCTGGGAACTTCACCCGACAAGCTACTCACATAACTAGTTTCGCCTTAATGCCTCCCACCGGCCAGGCGGCTATAAACCCATAAACCAGCCCCTGGGCTTTTTTAACTGCTTCCCAATACCAACAACGGTCTTCGTACCCAAGGTATATAAAACCATATCTTCTAAGAAAATGTGTATCGTTCAGTCGACCGTCGGTTTTTCCGCGACCAAGTATAAGTAACCCCAAAAGAATCGATCCAACGGTCCACAGCAGGAGGCCTGTTGTAGATATCAGTGTTAAAGTTGAGTGATCGCCAGAATAACAAACCAAGTCGGGATCGGCGACCCATCGCCTAGAGAGCACTTTCGTTCCATTTGGGGTTGGTAACTCGATGATCTCGCACTGTAGAATCTCGAGCATTGCGTCAGTTACCGGGCCCCAGATAACAAAGCCAGTGACAATATATATCGGTATCATGTCTTCTAAAAACGCGAGTAGTCGAGAAGGTAGGTCGATGGGGATATCATCGAAGACGCGCCACAAAGAAATAAACCGGGGCTCGGCATCAAGTGTACGCGCGAAAGCTCCAACCGATAAATGGTGGGCACGGCCCATCATGTCTGTAGCCCGCGGGGGAGGTTTGCCTACCGACGAGGTCAGCCTGAGCGCAGTGATATGTGGATTGTACATAAGACTTACATAGATGTCAAAACATACGCTCGTCGGAGGCCTAGGATTAGCATAGAGAAGATAGTTACAGCAATAACGAGCAACAATGGCAGCGCAACATAAAATGATGCACTCATAATGTACCTTATTATCGAGGAAGATGCGGAAGTTGTGTAGAAGGATACCTGGTAGTCTGGTGAGGGAAAAGGCACATTATAGCAGCTTTGGCACTAAGCACTGGCAGCTCCCCTTTCCAGACCACTATGACACTTAGTATGTTATTAGCCCAAGAAGGTATAAGGATGTCACGTAGAGCCTCGCCAATAGCCAAGTTCCACTCATACCTGCTTTGTCATTGAGTTTGTGTCAGAATGTTGTCTCACATTTTGATTCGGGTCAAGTCGAACTTGGTGAGGACAGAAAGCGCTAACCAGAAGTTCAGGGCAATCTTGCATATGACAGAGTGGATCGGGCGCAGGTCCGAAGATGCTGCATCACCGCTGAATTTGCTTATTATTATAATGCCAATAACATATGCTACAAGGTATCTGATAAGACTAAATATTTTCTAAAAGAAGGACTGTCGAAGTGCAAGTGAACTTCCCTATACACGACAAAGCAAGCAAAGGTTGAATCTCACAGTATGATTATCCACCAGTGAACAGAGCGGTTGCCATCACACTCATCACATTGCGTAGAGGGGGCTGATCGGTGCCACCCGCTGTCGCATGCCGAGCACATGAGGCTTCGCATACCTGGGGCGCAGTGGCCTCCACGTTTGCCTGACATGCTTCTGAGTAAGCCGGATTGTCCTTTCTCCAGACTCACAAACACTGGATATTCTATCTGTGCTCATTAGGTTTCCGTCGTTATTGAGGTCACTGATTTGACACTCTAGATAAATCGGGTTGTGAGGGGATTCAATTTCGAAACCAGCTCCACGATTTCCTGGGCTCCCGCTGTATGGCGGCGTACTGGCCTTCACACCGAAGGTATTATTAACTCTCATTGGGAGCATAGTAAACCTATGGCGACCAGAGCTAGATTTGAACGCTCGCCTGTGCTACTAACCCTTCGGAAGGTACTGGGAGTTCTCGGCCAGGGCATTCCGCAGGTTGCCGGCCATCTGGCGATTCCAATGTCGTACAAGGCTTACAAATGAGCGGAATCATTCTACCAACATCCATACCATTGCCAAACTCAGTTTCGACATCTCGCCAGTAACCTCTAGAGCAGAAACATCTACAGAGGGTCTCTGCTGACGATGATCGGCTATGAATATTTACGAGTCAGTGCTCCAACTCCCGACTATGTTTTCGCTGTTTAGAGGGCATCGATCGGTACAGCCGGTGTTTCCAACGTGAGGCTTCACACCCGACCAGTCACAGGGGGCACATAGTTTCGGTTCGGACTCAACAGCGCTCTCGAGGGCCATACCTGACATATGGATGGCATTTTGTTAAACAACGGAAGAAAATACCGAACAGGGTCAGAGAGCTGGACGTGTTAGTGCCCGGCGGCAAGAGGAACATAGTAGAAGCCCCTCGTAGGGATGTATAGCTCCAGAAACCTATGGTAGTCCAGTAAATGGCGCAAGGTTCTAGCGATGACCTGCACATGTAACTGAAAAAGGAGATTAAGTCAGGCAGTGTTTTTTTGCCACAGTGTGGCCAACAGACAGGCAGCCAAAGGGCAGATATACCTAGTTAGTGCGATGAGCTCGGCATAGGACTCTCCTTCGGCTGTATACCAGTACTCAGCTCGATCCAAAACGACACCAACAACAGCGACAGTTGCAGTAGCTAAAGTCCATGCCCATTCGGCCCCTAAGAGCGAATCATCGAATTGAGTGATGCTGGCCTGGTAACCTCCATCTATGTTCCTCACGGTAACAGGTGGCTGGCACTCACCACCTGCAGGGCAGAGCTCTGGGCGGATGCTTCTTGCAGTTGTTGTGTTGCCAGTAAGTAAGCGGAGCCTCCAATGGTTTCTCGGTAGATGGTAATCAGCCGACATCTGATGCACCGAACTACGAGGTTGTACTTCAACCTCGCCCCCGCGTGAAGGCCGACCGTACCAGTCGGCCATCAATGATGCCGAAGCCCCTTATGCACAAGCACTGGGACAGGCTCGATGCGCCGTCGGCAAGGGTAGTCCTGTGAGCAGGGCAAGGGATCGGTACAGGAGATGCCGTGCGAACTGTTGGATGCGGACTGCAGTAGTGTCCCTTGGAGCACACGCCACATCCCCCATCCGGCAATCTATAGTATCTTAGGAATGACTTTCATTTCCCACTGGGCTACCAGGCTCACCCTTCTTCACAAACACACAGTTCTTCTCTATCACTGCCCGTCATCCGGGTAGTTTCAAATTCGCGACCACACGGTGTACACTCGGAATAGTTGCCAAGTAGAGTTTTGTACTCTCCAAGTGGACATTCTACGCAGTCTGGTCCCAAGGACGGATCGAGACCGGTGCACTCAGGGCAGCGCAGCTTGTAGCCGGGTGAGCATTTGCAATCCGCCAAGGTTGCTGGCTCTGCAACATCTGGAGTTGTTCCCGGCGGGCATTTTGTATCACCTGCTTGGACGTATGATCGGTAAGGCTCTCGCTGCCTCAAAGATGAGCTCACTTGTATATAATTTATTATATAACGCGGCAGCTTCTGCTCTAAGTTGTTCATCGGTGGCTATCCGAGAAGTGAAGGTAAAGTCGGCAAGGCTCATTGTGCTATCTGGGCTTTGTGCGGTCTCTACAAACGCCCTTTCCAACGACCTCATCACCAACGAGATGGGTAGGTTTGGTAAGGACTGGAAGTCGGCAACCAAGCTGAGCCGTATAGACCAAATCGCCGTCGAATCCACGGTCAGCCTCCGTGTGCCAGTGAACGATTTGTCATCGGGCGTGACCGACAGGTCTATCTCAATGCTATCAGGTAGTTGCAGTGCTCTCCTAACGGCCCTTCGAAGGAGTTGCACATCTCTCGGTGAGAGAATCGCCCCACCGATAATGTCCAAGTAGGCCGTACGTGGACACTCGGCAACTCTCCCGGTCCTAGTAGTGTTCAGTGGACAGACGTAGTCTTCGCCTGCGCAGCCTATGCAAGTCATCGTGCCCTGCGCATCGTATGATAACCGATAACCGCTGTTACAGTAACAATCTAACTTGGATACCGATCCCGTATCACTAGTAGCATTAGCCATGCAAGACACTTCACATTGGGTGTCGTTCCCATAGCCAGACTTCCGGAGTCCGCTAGGGCATAGTTGACAAGTACCGGCATTGGCCAAAAATCTCCCAGGCGAGCATACACATTGCCCCGGCATACTAGCACCAGGAGTGGCGGTGCCTTGGCCAAGCGGGCACCCGATGGGCGGTAGCTGTCTACCAGGGCACCAATAATCTTGCGGACAGGGAGCACACTCCTGCCGGTAGAGGTCCCCAGGCGATTGCATATGATAGCCTGCATGACACATGCACCTCTCTCGAATCTTCTTCAGAGGTGCAGCGTAAGAGTTAGGGGGGCACACGACTACTTGATCGTATTCATCTGGAACGTTTGCTGGTAGATCAACGAATTCTATAACTCCAGATGGAGATGTGGTACTGTAGCAAATACGGTATAGTCCCGCTGCTAGGCTTTCCGGTTTCACGACTCTCGCTATAATAACTGAACCGTGCTCATCGTTCCCAGAGTTATATACTTCCAAGGTCATACGCTGCTGGCCGTCATTGCAGGGCCCATTGCGTGCCACGAGTGAGATGCTTCGATTGCCGGTCTCACTGTAGAGCGGTGAAATAGTTGCTGACAACGTTAGTTCGCATCTAGTATTGGTAGTACAAACGTGCGGGTTGAAGACATGGAGTAAACCAACATCAACTGCGAAGCCCAGCGAGGATTCGCAACTACTATCATGGGCAGCCCCACTGCACCAGCATAGGCGATATGATCCCGCAGTGAGAAGGAAGCCATTAGGATCGCCCCACATTAAAGTGTTACCGTTGTCGGTAGTCTTGCCAATAAGGTTGAGGGTTTGCCATGAAGGTGCAGTTCGGGTAACAGTGCAGGTCTCATTCGAGCGAGTAATGCTGAGGTGGTCCCCGGTGGACAATCCCGTTCCCTTGAATTCGGTTATGGTACACGGTAACTCTCCCCGAGAGCAAGCGAAACGCTGCTCTGATTGGGCTCCCACAGCCTGTATAGTTCCAGCAAGCTGTTTGTAGTCCTCAGCCCTACCGGCAGAACAGTTTAGGACGGATCGGGAGTTACACCAGCAAAGCTCGAACTCTCCTATCGCGACAGGAGACAAGCCGTCGAACCTCACCCTAGCGACTGAATGACTCTCTCCCAAGTCATGATCAGCTAGGGGCTCAGAAATACCAGCCTTTTCCAAGTCTGTCGCCCACGGAGCACTGTTTTCCAAGTCTGAGGCTGAACAGGGCCTACCCAGTCGACTGATTCCGAAAAGGTCGCCTTGTCGAAAACCTCGTCCCCGGATTTCGATAACTACGTTGCGAGTGCCTCTCGTGAGAAGCAGCCCCTTGTTCTTAGATACGTCTGGCCCGATCACCTCAAGGCTACCAACGAGGGCACCGAAGTGGTTTGGCGCTGAACAGTCAGTGACTATAGAGTCGCGGGCTTCGCTGCACCAACATACAGAATATACTCCAGGGGCTGCGGTAACACCTCCTTCGCCCCACGTGAAAGACGTGCCTTCGTCAGAAGGGTAGCTCAGACCGGGAATGTCCGAGCCGCCTAGCGGCGGTATTCCGCTGACGGATATGTCAGCTCCGCACTCTGGTAGGATTGCTAAACGGTCCCCTTTCCCGAGCCCTACACCAGAGACTCCTTCCAGGGTGAGATTGTTACCAACAGCAACAGGTTCAAAAACATGGTCGGAATAGGGTCCGGAAAACGTTAACTTCCCAGCAAAGGATCGGAACTCTCGCCCTCCTCTCGCCGTACACGCCATCTTAGAGCTGCACCAGCATAGGCTATAGTTACCTGGTATCACAGCTACGTACCGAGCTATACTCCAGCAAAACGATTGACCGTCGGAGCTGGGTTGGGAGATGCCTTGCCAACGGGATCTCTGGTCGCCCACACCCCGAATTCCTTGGGCCAGACCACAGGAGGGCATGACCGCGAGTGAGTCGCCAGGACCCAGTTTGTAGCCTTTCAAACCCTTCACACAGAGCGGCTTGTCAATAGCAGCATAGAACTCTTGACCCCTTGATGGCCCTACAATGAGCAGAGATCCAACCTCTACAAGGAAGTGGTCCGGTACGGAGCAGTTTGTGGCTCTGCTATTGCACCAGCAGAGCTTATAACGTCCCGGTGAAGCTGTGACCGCAGAGGAATTCTTGAAATCAAATATGCCTCCGGAGGCATCTTCACTTACCCCGTAACTCAGGAGATCTGTCTGTCCCCTGACGGCTTGACAGTCGACTGCCGGTTCAATAGCAATGAGCTTATCGCCATCATATAGCAGAGCTGGCCTGGCACTTGCTAGGTTTATTGTGCATTGCCAGCCAGGCGAACACTCAAATTCACTTGATACATTGAAATAGGGCAGCGCCAACGGAGCTGTCCATGGCTTCGATGGGCCTTCTAAGAAGCCTTCCCGGTATACCGCATGTGAGCGGACAGCGTAGAAACGATAGGCTTCAGTCCAGTTGCCTTGAGCACCTACTCCCGAGGTGGGATCCCAGTACTGCAGAGTGGCATCCAAGACGCTATTGAGAACGTGCTCCTCCTCAGTATTAGGCCAGTTATGTAGAGACAGTCTCATGCAATTGACAACAGTGCGCTGCTGACCAAATGATGCCTCGATAACGTTTCCCAAGCCCGATAGGTCAACATTGACGGCGGCAACCAATTGGTCACAATAATGATCAGAGTAAAGCTCTACTGATTGGAGCTCGCGGCCTGCAGAGAAGACGGTATCGTTTTGGCTGTATAAAACAACCCTCCATCTCGTCTTTAGAGCGGGAAGTGTTCGCACCCAAGGGGATGGAGCAGACCAGGGTGACGTCTCTTCGTCGATACGACATACTTTTCTCACGCGAAATCTGTATAGTGTATTAGAGAGCAGCTTCGGTACCGAGCAGCTAGCAGAAAGCCCGGAAGAGTCCATGAGGGGTTCGCATGTAGTGTTGTGGAAATCAGAGAAGTTGTCTCTTTCTACTGAAAGCTCCCAAGCAAGGAAGGATGATCTGCATCCCCTTAGGCCCGGCTGCCAGCTGACCCTAACCTCGCTAACCGTAGTGTTACCAGCAGTAACCGAGTATGGCGGTGATGCTCTGCTGATACACCGGGAGCTGTTGCTTGTGGCAATTGAGACCGACGGGGCAGAAACCTGACTGTCAGCCTCAACTACGGTACATAGGCGTGAGACAGAAAAAGTGTACTGAGAGCCGCATTCGAGGGAGCTCAGTACGACTTCACTCGCTGAGGAATCAGTTAACCGGACGACTTCTTCGCCGTACTCCGAGCTTATGCTTTGGATAGTGATACTCCAAGCAAGAAATTGACAGTCATTTGGCCGCTTTGGTTCCCAGCCAACGACGACCCGCTGATCGGTGGAATTCGGCAGTAAGGTAGCCGTGACGACCAATGGAGTGTCAGAGCGGAAAGGCAAAGTGTGCGCAGGCTCGAGCCTTACAGGTTGTATTTCATAGTTACCCGCTGAGTTTAATATTCTAGCATGGACCATTGTGTGTCCCCACGTTGGTTCAGAGAATACACTCCCGGCTGCCGCGTCGGTGCAGGCGACCTTTAGTCGGAAGACATAGCCTTGGTTGCTGCGGAGGTCCGTTGCCCGACAGTAGCGGAGACTAGTATCGCCAAGATCAGCACAACCAGACGGTGTATTGTAGCTGAGAACATTGCCAAGAGAATACGGCGAGGCCTCCACGATCCACTGGATCAGATGGCAGTCGCCAAGTGCCGGTTGTTGCCAGGAAATGATGAGGCTATCGTTAGACCCATCAGCCACGACAGAGATGTTGCTGGGTGGAGCTGCCGGAATTGGTGGAGTTGTAGTAGGGGGGTCTGTCCAGTTGCTATAAGGGTTGTATATCGAGCTATCTTTACATATACTAGCGACTCTGAACAGATAATTGGTATTGCTTCGTAGCCCTTCGGCGAGACAAGAGTAGTTGCCGGGTCCTATGAATGAGACGAGATCACAGCCAGCGACAGTGGTAAGGCCCGAGTCGATTGAGCTTGTCAATTGTACAGTAAAGCCAATGAGAGCACATGCGACATCGCTTGCCTAAACCTCGCGACAGTTGGTACGGCAAGCGTTCTTGACTTACCGGTGCCTGTTCCCAAGTGATTTCGATCACCGATGGACTGATAGCTTTTGCTCGCACACGATTGGGAGGCGGAGTGAGTACTCGACATCTTTCGCCCTCAAGAGTTTGTACTGGGCCAACTACTGAGCTCCAAGGTGAGGTAGCTTCAGGGTCGGAGCATAGTTGGCGGGCACGGAACTCGTACGGAGTACCGCACTCTAGGCTCGTTGCCGTACCTATCGAACGCTATGTAGTGTCGTAAAATATCTTTTATTGCGAGGTAAGAAGCTCTCACTTTATGACGTACACGATATATCGGACTGTAGACAACCGGGAGGGAAGAACCATGGCCCGCTATGGTTCCTGGCAGTGTCAGTAACCCGAGCCTGTATTTCCCAGGACCCATCACCGCCGAGCGACGGACAGGATACTGATGGCAATGGAATACTCCAACTAAGCTCAACCTGATAGAGCACGATAAGCGTACCACGTTGGGAATGATGGCTCATCCGTGGTAGCATACTCCCTCCCTTACCTCCGTAAATGATACGTCTTTCACTTCTAGAATCGGCGTGGAGGCAATTACTGGCTTTGTGCTGACTATAATAGGTATACTCCACGGGCTAGAGGCCGACGCATTCACGCATAAGACTCTAGCACGTAGCTGATATCTCATGGCTGGGATGAGGCCACTCACAGTACAATGGCGCTCACATGGTGATAGGAGAGTGGTACGGTTACATCCAATTGCAGGCCTCCAGCCGTCACTCTCGTTGTCGGGCCTTGAGACCTCCACCGACCATGATAAAAACTCACAATCACGCAGGTTGCCGCTTGGCTGCCACTGGAGCTCTAGTGCGGTAGTGAATCGCTGGACAACTTCCAGACCCGTCGGCGTCAGAGCCCCCAACAGCGGTGTTCTGACTAGCTTTGTCGGTAAGGAGAATGCGCTCGAGAGAGATTCGTTGGTGCACAACTGGCGGGCTTTAAATCTGTAGACCTTATCCGATAGCAGATCTTTCACACTGCACGATAATCCATCGCATAGACGGTACCCAGTCCAACCGGTCTCGCTCTCATGTTGATAAGCGACTTCGACCTGGATAGGATCGCAGTCACCCAGGCCACCGAACGTCCAGATTAGTGAGACAGACGTCGATCCAGTCGCATTCACAAATAGTATCCTAGGAGGGAAGGCTTTTCTTATACAGTGCTCCTCTCCAATTGGAGTAGTAATAGAGACCTCCTCACTGTATCCAGAATTCGCCATGCTATTCGAGCACTCTACTTCGACTCTCATTGAGTACGTAGTGTTACAAGTAAGATGCGTGGCCGTGCAGTTGGGTTGGTTTGCCGGACTACTACATGCAGTGGACCAATCACTATCAGACGTCCTCGCTGATGCTCGATACTTTGGGCCTACACATTGCCCAAGCGAACTACCCTGCCACCTTAGTAGGACGGCTGAGGGACCCAAAGCGACCAATACAAGGCCAAAAGGCGCTTCCGCCACAAGAGGGTGAGTTGCGACTGTATTCGTCTCTGTGCTGAAATGACTGGTTGTGTTTGCTGCAGTACAGACAGCGCGCACCTTAAATACGTACTCAGTGTCGCTATCTAAGCCTGTAGCCGCACAGGAATCGTTGCGCGTTGATGTCAAGTTGAAGCACCCTTCTGGAGTGGTCCAGTTCTGGGACAACGTCGATCGTCCTAGTACTTGCCACTCCTTAAATTGGCAGCTGCCGAATGACCTCGGAGACAGCCAAAATAAAGCCAGAGTCGTTGTTGATAAAGGCTCAGGGTTGAGGAGCGAAGGAGCTTGGACTCGGAGAGAAGGAAGCACTATTGGATCACTCCATACTGACCAATAACCGGAGGCTTCCTCGTCTTGGCAATGCGCTCTCACACGGAAGTGATACATCCTTTCAGGTTGTAAGTTTTGGATCATACATCGTCGAGTATCCAACTTGGTACCACCGTCACATTCGACTTGCCCTTGGCTCAGAGGCAGATCCACCTTGAATTCAACAAGCCACCTTGAGAACTGACAGTCCTTCAAGTTGCCATCGTGGTACCAGGTTATCTCGATGCTTGAGGGGTTACTCAGAAAAGCCATACGACTTAACATAGGTGGTCCAGGCCGTCTCGGGCACCTTTCGGATATAGGGGTGATGATAGGGGAAGTTGTCGAGCTCATATTAGAATTAGCTAGTTTATTTGAACACACTTCTTGCACGGTAAAAACGTAAGTTGTTCCACAGTTCAGGCCCTGGAACACACAGCTGGTGCTCCTCCTATCGCGCAACCCTCCTGAACAAGACCCCCGGTCCGGCTCTTCCAGCGCACCGCGCCCAGCAGAGAACAATGGTTCCGCAAGGACTTTCCATGACTCGAATAAGCACTCTCCTGGGTGGCCTGGTTCCCATTCAACTTTCGCCCCGTTCCTTCCCACGAGAGTAGCGTGGGCGCCTGTTGGTGGGGAGGCCGCCACTGGAGGCACAGTAATGAATCTTGATGCTGGGCTGAATTGTGACGACATTGATGCATCCTTGCAAACAACACGGACTCGAAATCTGTATTGAGTGTCTCTGGCATGCGTATAAGATACACATGATGTTTGGCAGAGGTTTGTTAGGCTTGGGGTGTCGCAAGCCCCTGGAGCGCCATGCCAACATGATTCAGTGCCGTTTTGGTATTGAACTTCATAGTGCTTGAATCGACATTTCCCCAAGTAAGGCAATTCCCAGTTTAGAGCGATAGCTTCAGCTCCCACGAGGTTGGCTGATATGAGTGTCGGCGGTCGTGGACGGGAGGCCAGCTTTCTGAGGATTACGCAAAGGTTGAAAGTAGGATAGGAACGAGCAGGAATCTTGCCCACTTGTGTAGGTCTTCTACAGGAGGTTGTGTGGGAATAACCACCACAGTTGCGTTCCGATCATCCGAGTCCGGATTGTCCTTATTAACCCTGACAGTATGCACTTGAACGCTCGGAGTGCTACCAGTGCTAGTGGACCGAACCTGTCGTCATCTTCCTCGGAGTTCTGCAGCATCCGATTGGGCCCCTGCAACCGACTGGAAAGTCAACAGAGAGGCTATGAGACTGGATTACGCTGCTGCTAGGGCCTTCATCACTGGCAGGCTCATAGGTATCACATTGTCCGAGGTGTAGTGCAAATACGAAAACCAAGAACGAGAATTGGAGGCCCTTCTTGACCATGATCAGGGCTAAAGATCTTTGAATGAATCACGAGCGACTCAACAACACAACATATTATACACAGAAGAGTTTGCAGCGAGTATCAAGGGAGAAGGGAGATGCTGTAGTTATCCGTCACTCCCACGCTACGGTTGCAGGCAAGTAGCCGCTGAAGTAAATCGAACTATGTTTGCCAGACCATGCCAAACTCCGCTGTGAGTAGGTAAGCCGATAAGTAACTCCCACAGCACATGCTGTGATTGACTCTAGGACTTCAAGGTGGGATGTGGATTTTGCGTGCAAGAAAATGCGTTCACAACAATGGCGTGCGCTAATGGTGACGGGCGCACGCGTGTTCGATTTGTGTGATGAACGGGTTGACATCTTTACGCCAATGAAGGATTTTAAAGTGGTACTCGTTTGGTATTTGCAGTTGTTCTGGCATGGCTGTTACCGCCTCAGGGGAAGGGCTAGGCCGAACCAGAGAATTAAATAAACATAAGAGTACATCTGCAACTTGGATCGATAAACAATGGAGACAGGTCCGTTGTGACGCAATGTCACGAACCTAAACTTAGTCAAATATTAACCGAATATTTGAACACGGAGTTATAGATGCTGGAATGAACCTCTGTCCCCGAAATCGGTACACTAACCAACATAATATTATACTGTAGCATGTGAACAACAAACCTAATAGAAAGGGCTATATGAATGAGATAAACACTCTACTGTGATAGCATTTAGCAGTTGTACTTACGTCTTTATGGGAAGCAATACAAACAGAACAAGTACGATAGCTTGATTATGCCGAAAATCACATAACGAAGCGAATGTAGCTGCACTGAGTGCCTCTTAGCGAACGTCCCGAACCCAGCTCTCTTGTAGCGTACATGTTGTACTGAGCTTTTTCAGATAGTTGATGCCGAGCAGAGGATCATAGATGAACATCGCTTTGGGCGAAGATCAAGGAACACCTTCAAATCGAGGTGGTGCACTTCTTCAGAGTCTCACCTAACCTTCACAAATGAGCCACGATGAGCCCCTTCAGCTTTCCTGGTCGCGAGTCGACAGTCTATAACGCATTTTATGGAGTCATTAAGGGGCAACGAGAGGGTGCAAAGTGTACTCCACCAGCAGGTAGCTGGCTTTTGCATGCTATAGGGATGCTTTTCTTCTAGGGAAGTCGAGTTTCGATCCTCTCCGGGACGAACCTCGCTTAGGTGTCAGGCAACTGTACGGAGCTTACATGACGCAGAAGGTCGGTCCTGTTCCTCGCTACGTCGATCAATGAGTCGCTGGGAAAGGCACCAGCTAGTTTTACGAGATGATTGGCTCGTAGATTCTCAAGATGATTAAGAATGGACAAGATGAAAGGGGGGCGTGTCGAAGCACGTACCCGGTTGTTAAAGCCTCGCCGCCTCGCCCGATGAGTGGTCCCGCTCGCGATGAGTAAGTTGCACTGCTGTGGTGAACTCGCATTCATTTCGTATCTTCCTTAAATTCTAATTTCAGATGCCGGCCGAATACGGCGCCTGCGCAAGCCTCACAAGCTCAGCGGTCAGCTCGTAACGGTCCGCCAACTCGCCGCAGGTCACCGGCGTTGAGGACTCGACCGGACCCTTTGATAATTCATACTGTTAGACGCTTCTTAACTGTTTGAATATCTAGTGTATTTTGTGCAGTTCCATGATGCTATCTGTAGACACACCTTACAGCCGCTTACCCCACCTTTAGTGACGTCAGCACATTCCAAACGGTAGGCCTCGTGAGCCATGGTGCATATGGCTATGATATCTGATGTCAGTCCTCGACCTTCGACAAGTCATGCTGTACGATCTAGTCGGAGTGGTAGACTAAGCTCTTAGCTGATTTTTATTAATATTCTACGTTCCATGAGCCGCACTTGCATTCACACATTCCTATCAGTTGTCATTGGATCTTCCCAACTTGTGTTTCCCTATTAGTTAATTACCCAACGGCTTTCTGACGCATCTCAGACAGGTCTTCGCAGAACTCTAAACAACATTGAATGCCCAAATCGTGCACTCCTAGCAACGTTATACGAATTACTATATTCCTAAGCCTACTCCTATTACTTCTGCGACTGATGGTGCCGGGAAAGATTAGTAATGATATTTTCCCCCAAGTGCTTGATGACGGAGTGCCCGGCATCCCGTGGCAAGATTCTCGATTGACTATCGAGCAATCCACTTGCGTTGGTGGCCCGGTCCTAGTTATTATCGTATCCGGGGCCCCCAAGGTGGATAATATCGACGCGGAAGATCAATGCTCATCACAATTTGACATTCATCGTGAGCCGTTCGCGGCACCTGGGACTTTGACAATCCTGCGATACCTCGAGCGAGTCGCCAAGAATATGGATAGAATAGAAGAATATGTATAAGAATATACTCGCCAAGAATATGTATACTTGGATTCTGCTCATCGGCGCGACCACAGTGGTTCGTCCGAGCCGATTACTTCACCACGTATCAGCATTGCACCCAGATAGAGTTTACGGCGTTGGAGCACTTGGAGATGGGAAATGGTTTAAGTACAAATCTATCGTGCCTAGCTTCGCCGCTGGTATACTGCTATCTGCGTACTTTGCCAGGCGCATCGATACCAGTAAGGGGAAGATATCGAAGGAAGGTTCCAGCTGTCGCAGAGAACACGGCCTTAATCACGAACATTTTTTCGCGGCGTGCCTTCAAAAACACTTTAATACAAACATAACCGATGGCAGCTCCTTCCTCGGCTGTTCCTCGTGTGCTACTGAATCTCTAGCAGGAAAATGCCTGCAGCGCAGTAGACATGAGGAGCTTCTCAATAAAACTATCTTCACCATTATGACCGATAGTCCGGACGAGTGCCGCACAGCTATGGCAGCCTGGGCTATGCCCGTGAGCAATCGAACGTACGTCTTTACCAAAAATGAAGCGAGCATTGTGCGAGCAGGGTGCCCAGAGGCAAAGATCGTTCAAGTACAAGACCATCGTTTCCCTGGCTGGTGGCACAAAAGACCGTATGAGCAAAGGGTCTTCGTCATCTTAGACTGGATTTCCAAGCAACTCAGCCAAGACGATATAAAGTACATCGTTGGGTTCGATTCTGACACTACTTGGAATCTACAGTTGTTACCGACCCTTCTGGTGGACATAGAGCCCAACAGAGCTTCCGTTCATGGGTATATGTACAAGGCATGGGACACCATATACCCCACTGGCGGGGCTGGCATCATACTTACTGTGCCAGCAGTTAATGCGTTAGTGATCGCCGCCACACACGGTGGTACTTGTACAATGGCGAATACGAATTTTGATGTGATGATTGGTAGGTGTTGTGACGCTGCTGCTGCTTCTAATGTATCCAGAATACATGTTGATGGTATGTGGCAGCAACCTATTCATAGTATCCCTCTGGCTGCTGCTGCTGCTGCAATAGAGGCTCCGTGGGGGGTACTCACTACACATAAATCAACATACAGTAGATTGAGTGTTCACGACCGTCACCCCTGCCAATAGTAGTGGTGGTAGTGTGATAATACAGTTCTAGCTGATGACCTTGCTTTTGTGTTATAAGTTATACGCGTTTCAAGTTGTGTAGTAACTATGACGGTAACTCAATACACCGTAATTAATGAAATAGCAAAATTGACAGTAGTAATTGCAACAACAACAGCATCAGCAGTTCATGGTTTTAGCTGTGCTTTGACGATCCCTTGTTCTTGAACAAGCCGGTAACAGAAGAGAACTTGGTCCAAGCAGACACGCCTGTCTTCGACTGAGTGCTGCTAGACTGCTGTTGGGAATGCCTTCCACTACTCCGACCGCTGCTGTTCTCCTCGGACTTTGTTGAATTATGTTGATTGCTATGACGATGCTTCGAAGATGACTTCGGCCCACCAGATGAAGATGCCTTAACATAATCACCAGTAGCCGCAACTCGGACACCCTTTGAATCCTGAACCAACTGGAAACCGCTCCGAGCAAACGCGTCGTTCTCATCTTGCGGATCGAACAGGTGTTTCGGCGTCAAAGGCCCTGAATACGAGATATTCCATCATACAACCGGCTGTCCTCACCTGTTGTGGCGCTGGAATCAGTGCTCTTTTTGTAAAGCCCAGCAGCAGCATCATCATCATCGGGGCGGTGGTGATCTGTAGTACTCGATAATAGAGCAACTGGGGGTCGCAGAGGCCGAGCAGGCGCAACGGGCTTGAACGGCTGAAACTGCTCGTCAAGATCTTCATCCTCTGGGCAGCTGAATATGCTAGATGACAGCCTTCCACCGCCCTCTCTAGATGACTGTGATTTATCCCTCGAAGAGGAGAAGGGTGACCCCAGCTGCTGCTGCTGCTGCTTTGGCACGGCTGCCTCTGGTGGCTTGGGCGTTCTTGCGCATTGCTGCTGCTGCTGTGGTGGTGGTGGGCGCACCTGATAGTGCTACTATTTAATGCTTCATTCACCGCCTACTTACGGCACTAGTAGGTGGATTAATGCAATCAACGAAAAGGAATCTTGTAAGGTCTGCTATTGCTAGCTCGTCTCCATGGTACAAGTCCACCTCGGGATCATTCTGACCTGAGAGATATTTTGCCAATACGAAGCCTAGGGAAGCGCGTACTTAACGTCTGTTTCCTCGGCTTCTCACACCCCTCTTTACAGCCGCCGCCGCCCTCCACCAAAGTTATACCGTTACACGACAGACATTTTACTTTAAACCCATATACCCTACCGCTGCCGCCGCCGCCGTCGATGGTAGAGTCACGATAAGGCAACAGCTTAACCGTCCTTATCTCGAAATGCTCCCTTGACACAGCGTTGTATTCCCCCTTCAACAGCTGCCATAGCAACTGAGGCTGTCTACTCCGCCCAACTAGTAATGCTTCATCCAGAGAATGATGCTCTATCGATAATCCCTCTCCATCACCCTTCTCTGCCTGAACCTCCAATGCAAAGACACAAGGCGCCCCCGCCTCCTGTGGCTGTAAGGATCCCTCCTCTACTTCACTTGTCAGACTCGTCGCCTGGCTCCCTATTTCCCCTCTGGGTTGTTGGCAATTCATAATGCCCACCTTATTGAGCCAGGAATCTCCAAGATCCACGCGAAACGTGAGGAACGGTGTCGGTTCCTCAGAGACGCCCGACCCACTTTCTCCACCATCAAGTGCTCCATGGACGGCTACAAAGGTTATGGTAGTACCGTCCTCCAACGGACCAAATTTATCCCCCTTCACGAGCAGGCGGCTTTGGTTAATGAATACCGAGTTACCCGACAGGTTGCTGACGTACACCCCCACCATGTGCCGCTGGTCAGTACCGCTGTTGCAACGCTCGAATGTGAACACAAGATGATCTCGAGATATTGTAGTCCTCAGAGTTGGCGAGCTGACCAAAGAGTCGAAGAGAGCGACTTGGTGGTTTCTACCAAGTCGGAGGGGAGGGTATCTACACATTACATCCGAAGCCGTTAATACTCATACCGACATCTCCGCAAAGTGCCGAAAATTCAAGTATAATACTACGGTCCTCTTACTGTGCAGCAATCCTAGTTGACCTTGGACAATCCTCTCTAACTAACTCTCCTGGCAATTGGCACTTATGCTCCCACTGCATTATGAGAGGAGGCTGATGCTGCTGGCTTGGAGAAGGGGACGGCGGTACAGAAGGTGATGACGACGATACCGACGAAGAGGAGGCGTTTTCCTGATGACGGTGGTGTGTTATCTTCCTTGGACTACTTCCACCCTACCCTAGTCGCATCCCACTGTGTGCATGTCAATGTGAGCAATGTAGCCACCGCCGGAGCCGCCCCCGCTGCCGTTGCTGCGGCTGCAGAGGTGCTCATCCCGTGTTCTAACTGTTCCTTCGCCGCAGCTGAGGTTGCAGAGCTGGACTCTGTATTGGAGAGGGGCGGCGGTGGAGGCAGATGAACGCTGCGCTGCGAGGATGATGATGCTCTAGGTGGGGGAGGAGGGGACTGACGACCAGCTTGACGATTGGTAGACTGCTGGTCAATTTGGAACTTGCTAAACGGTCGGAACGGCTGGGCTGGTGTACTCGGGGAAAGGGCTAAATACACAAAATGAGTAACCGATAAGTACAACAGTTTCTACCGGAAAGGTTATTGCTCTGACCAGTATGAGGCGGCATAAACAACCCAGGTTGAATATTGAAATGAGCAGCAGCTGGGAATGCTGATGAGGTAGTATTGCCCCCGATCATGAGGGCGGGAGAGGGCTGCGGTGTCACCGCTGCTTCAGCTGCTGTCAGCATCGCTCTCAATGACTTCACCACTTGGACGAATGTTGGCCTCGATTCCTCTGCCATTGATGCACAGCTGAGGGCCAGCTCAGCAAGTTGCTTAGCGACGTTGGGAGGGTATCCAGCTCGAGGGTCCACCATAGATAAACACCGCATAAGATCGCCATTGAGATGGTTAACCAGGTAAAGTATCTCACCCGGTTTTGGTCCCGGGCACGCCGGTGGAGCGTTGAGCAGCAGTTCCAATAGGACCATGCCGAACGAGTAGACCTCAGACGCCTCTGTAACCACTCCTCTTTGAATATAATACCTTATAAAATAAATCAAGAGAATACTAATAACATATCTTACGGGCAGGCATAGCCTATGGTACCGCTGGCTTGTTTGACTTTATGTGATTGTCCGTGACTGAGGCATGCCAGACCAAAGTCTGCCATCTTCGCCGTAGAGTTGCGATCCAATAGAATGTTAGGTGACTTAATATCTCGGTGGAATACCTAAGAAGAGATGTCTCTGCCGCGGTTCGAGCCTACGACCTTACCTTGGGCTTGGCATTATGGAGATGACTCAACCCACACGCTGCATCAAGTGCTATAGAGAGTCGTAGCTGCCAAGGGAAGGGGACTCCTGAAGACCACGGCTGGGAATGCAGGATTCTGGTGGTGTGGATACCTTCACGGGCACACTTCTGAAGTCGTACACTGACATCGCCACCAGAGAGGCATTCATAGACGAGGAGCCTTTGACTGCCATTGCGAGCAAATCCCATCAATATAACCAAGTTAGGATGACGAAATTTGGATAACACTCGCACCTAAGGACAGGGAAGTCCAAGGAGGCTACATTGAACCTTACGCTACATCAGCTTATCTACATCATTTTACTAAGTGGATTATTAATAGATTATCGCCGGTCTAGTCGCCTTTAAGAAGTAAACTGGACTTATGTCCACTTACCTCATCCTCGAATCCGGCTTCATTAGGTAGATCCACCACCTTAATAGCAACTTCGGTCCCATCCTGTAGGGTTCCCTTGTAGACGCTGCCGTAGCTTCCCGACCCTAACTTGGCTGATTCGTCAAAGTTGTCAGTGGCTTCAGCCAGTTCGGTATAAGCATACTCCAGAGAGATCTGATTCAGATTACCTAAGAAATTTATAAACCTACTAATACACAGTTGAAGCAGCATTACTGTCGGAGTGATAACGTTTCTCGTGGACAGAGGAGGTCCTGGCAACTGAAGATGAACATGAAACGTCCGCCAAGGGGGATTGACTAGCCATTCTAGGGGGACTCTCTTGGACAGCTGGTAGACTGTAGAAATGATCCATTTAAACGAGGCACTTAAACGCCTCCTGGCTGAGAGAAACGGTATTTTGATCATCGCGCCCGTTAACCTATTTCGTATCTTGCACGGTCAACCTAAAGATACCCTTGCTCCAATCAACCTAAGACTCCTCTATCCTTTCTAATGTGATCCACTATATCATAGTACGCCTTCCCCTCCAATGCCCCATCATTCAGTTTGGAATCAAAAAGCTTAGAAACGTCGCTGTTTATAACTGAGCGAATAATTCATTACGGAATAAATTGCCCGCAGCATAATCGTCTATTACTTGTCATATCAAGTTCACTTCGAACTATGATGATGTTGCCTCCCTATAGTCAAGACTCATCCTACTCCTCTCTCATGGAGTAAGTCACCATAATTTGCCAAATTCTTACGGGCTCGAAAATCAGGTATCTTCGGCGAATGTTCTATAAGAAGCAGATGGATTTGGAGTACACTTTCTCACAAATGGTTTACCTTTGTATAGCCCCTAGGAAAGTGTGCCAACTTACTATATACAGGTAATAGTGGGGGGAATGGGGCTCATGTGATGAAACGGCTATTGGCTTATTATCATATCAGTATGGGGGTTTCTATATTAAATGAGAATGGCAAATTAACGCAAATTAAGAATGTATTATCAATGTTAACTATAAGTTATAATAACTAATTATAAACATAAGGTATTATGTGAATAAGGTATATAACAATATTATATACTCTGTAGATAATGGTGTACATTATAATATTATATTGGGATACCAGCTACCATACCATTCAATAATCTAATCTTTTAGGCATCAAACAAAGGGTAGATGGTCTCGAGATGATCCAGCATTCGTTGTCATACAGGTGTTAATTAATACGTAACTAACAGCCATACAGTCTCACAACTACCTCTTACAGATACTATTCTTGGCAGTATCTGGCATTGCCTATGGAGTGTGCTTTTCTCATACGGTAGTTCAAATTTTAAGGTATTAAGTGTAAATATTATCCCTTATTATCTCTCCAGGGTGTTCCTTATTGGTATAGTAGTTCACTTCCTACTACTAGGATCTCTAGTTGCGGCTGTGTGTAACTTGGTAGCTAATCGCTATCTGCGGGTGAAGACATTTCAAGGACTGGATCAGGTGATACCGACTTTTCCTCCGTAACATTCTGGGGTATACCCCCTTGGTTTTCTCAGAGAGTGCCATTCCTCTACAGTTTCGATGTTCACTGTAATGCCTTCTTCCCCACATTTTTGCTCTTGTAAGTTTCATACCATATTTCCCTCAAATCATCTTGTCATAGGTATGTCCTCCAATACTTCCTATTCCCATTATTATTATCCAATAGAGTTATCTCCTGTATACTTGCCAACATCCTATGTAGTCTAGCATTAATATATTATTCTTATATAACCTGCCTGGGCTACTCAACACTACCATTTATCCGTAATGCTCAAGTGTTTCTCTATCCAGCTCTAGTGGGATTGGTAATAGCTCTAGCATATCCTACCATAATATCGCTTTCTTCAGGTTGCCGCAGTAGTGTTTACCGTGATGGGCATCAACCTGAGTGTGAAGTTCTTCCACATTCTAGGTGTCTAGGTATGAAGGTATCATTACTACCAATAATATAACTGTATCTTTTTTACTCTATTTGCTTGGTGTTATTCTTAAGTATATTTTACTCCTATTATCAGTTCACTATGTTAGTTCTTAGTCCCGTCAGTCTCAATAATAACCGTTTCGGAGGATCGCTGGCTAAGGTGATTTTCATACCACTCCTTCCACAACTTTTCCTCTTTATAGAGATGGTTGGATGTCCGAATGCATGATATGTATGTTCGCCGAGCTCAACGTGATATGTATCGGAGTAGAGCAGCCTATAAGCTACTTCAAATTGACGACAGGTTTTCGATATTCCGGTAGTAGTAAAGGGGCGATAGTTGTGGGGGACATTTGCATCGCTCGGCACACCTACCTCGTGCGTAGGAGACTGGATAAAGAGAGCTCTCCCTAATAGTGGTGATGCTCTAGTTAGGGCAGCCTTTATTAAAGTGGATGCTTAGAAATGTTATTATCGAGTCATTAAAATGGCACTATATGCTTTTAATGAAACAATAGGTCCCGAATATTAACAATGGGAATATTCAACGCCGCTTGCCTTCACTTTAGGAAAAACCAGCGGGTAGTTGATCTGGGATGCTACTCTGGCGGATGGTCACAAGTAGCATTGAAGAGAGCCAGAGTTGGGGAATCAAATAGTGTAGTTGTTGGGGTTGATAAGATACGGATGGATGCATTACAAATGCACACTTTCGTGCAAGGAGATGTAACCTAACTTCACTGACAGGCTGGCCTATTGCCGGGGGTTTCAGATTACCGACCCGGCTACTATCGATGCTATTAAGAGAGCTCTAGGAGAGAATAAAAAGGCACATGTTTTACTCAGCGACATGGCGCCAAATGTCACTGGGAGGAGAGCTGACGACCATTTGGAGATTACAGAGCTCAATATGAAGGTTGGTGCCAGCTGGGCTTGTCCAAAGATACGCCGTTGCAGACGTTGGATGTGATGGAGAACGTTCTCGGTATTAAAGGATGGCTTGTAATGAAGACATTCTTCGGGCCGGAGACACAGAAGCTCAGGACTTTCCTGGAATCTAGATTTTATAAGGTATGGTATAGAGCTTCCCTAACACTACTCGGCCTACTATTAGGTTCGAGCGTATCGGCCGCATGCCACTCGACCGGAATCGAGAGAGGTACCTCTACGGGAGATACGATCCTTGAGTTAGGCATTGCAGGTTTATCTGATTGGCAGTGGATATCGTGGCCGAGGCGTCTCTATTGCTTCTGAAGTCAATGAGCGTGCTCGGGTTCGAAAGGAGGGATGGGAACTCGAGCAGCCCGCTAAAGTGATGTTGTTGCTTTGAAGGTGTCCAGCAGCAGCAATAGTGCTGGTAGGTACGGATACCACAGAATGAAGCTGGTGCGATACGACAGGAAGAGGAGCTTGAGAGGAGAGCTAAGACCTCGGCTGGTGTTATGCCAGAGGAGGTTAGTAGCAGACCAAGACGCATGCCACGACAAAAGAAACGATAGCATGTTTCTGTTTCAATAAGTTTCAGTGCATAAAAGAAGAGCTTTAGAGTTTCACAGTACTCGGGAATGGACACGACTTTTCTCACTCGCCTGTGGAATTTGATACCGTATCCATGTCAAGTGGGTGCCTAACTGAAATGGGCACCGGCCTGAAGGGTTGGGCATCCAGGCCAAGGGTGTGAATTGAATTGCTGACTTTCCATCGTTTACCAAGAATCGATGAGATCGCGTGCACGAGCGATACGTCAACGTTGCCTGTGTGTTTACAAGGTCGCGGTTTCACGGCGCTGCAATGCCTACCCTTTTTTGAGATTTAGTTAAGGGATCACTTAATTCAGATGTAAGAAGGCAAAAATGTGATACACGAAAAACGATCTCGGTGGGACTCGAACCCACAATCTTTGGTTCCGAAGACCCAACGCCTTATCCATTAGGCCACGAGACCACTGAATTTTGGGTACCTGTCCTATTTGACACCCCGCGCAACAAAAGAAACTGGAGAATCATTCATCGTTTTGCATGTCCCTCCTCACTAGGAGCTTCTCATCAAGCACTTCCAATAGTTCGCAGAACTCACGTTGTTCGTGAAGCAGTTGTCGAACCTGAACCTTACGATAGCGATCTATTGCCGCGACACCCACTTGTCGTATTGTAAGCTCTTCCGCGCTCTCCACCTTTGAACAAATACCCGGTTTGCGATCCCTCAGTAACGGCCGAATGTCCCTATCGAGGACAGTGGCCCAGTCTAGGCATATGTCCGGGCCCGAGTCCGGGTGGGGAAACCTGAATCAACCTCTCGTGTATCCTTACGAACTCTGAGCTACCCTAGATTCTCGAGAGCCATTCGGCATTTGATTCGATAATCTTCGGCCTCTTGGCCTGGTTTAAGGCCAGCGATGCTAGTGTGATCAACACTAGTAACAAAGGCCACTGCTGATGTCAGCATTGTAAAATAATATCCTTCCTCACCGGAGGACAAACGCTGAGCTGGCCTGAAGCATTAGCGTCGCGATTTCCAGGATAACACTCTTACCTGAAAGCCTGGATGAAGTTTATGTTACTTCTGAGCCGAGATGGTCTAGCTTTTATCAACACCCAGATGAGAACGGGAAGTATGTCGTCGGCCGAGCCTCCATCGCTTGACTCCAGCGTTCTAGTAATTACCCGACATGCATTCAGAAGACACACCAGTTTATCTTTAGGTGCTCGGTACTTAGACTACCGTAAGGGTGATGAAATATAACCAATACTGAGCTACCAAAAGACTGAGTTGCTTGATTGCCATCTTTAACCCTTCCTCATCGATATCAGGGCCCTCCAAATGCCGGCGTAGATCCATCCAGCTAAGACCTGCTAGCTTCCTCTCTAGTGCGGTGTCCGCCTGGAACAATATAAAAGTGAGCAGACATTATGCTGTGTACATCTCTATCTCGTTGGTCAATGTCAAAGAGAAGCCTCCTAGATTCCTGTGGGTCATCAGCCCCATAGCCGATAGGTGCATCCATCTCCAGGATGACAAACTTCTCTAAAGCCTCACAGGCATCACGGCGTCTATCATGTCCCGCCTTATCGAGGGGTGATAGGGCCAGAAGGGACGACTGTCAAACGACACATCCTCATTGACGTTCGAATAATGGAACAACAACAGAGACTTTAAATTTATATTTTAATACACATAGAGGCAAATACCTAATGTAGCCTCACTTCGAGTGATGATAAGAATTTATGGAGCATTCGGCCGGCCCTTTCTCTCGAATGTACCCCCTCACGCGGCCACTTCTGTTTTAGGGATGCCACTCTCTCGAACCTGAACGGATTCATACCCACCGGAAAATACTTATAGAAATATACACCAGTTTTCGCCCGAGTGCAGGGTGATCATGCAGTAGCTCGAGAAACGCCTTGAAGCCCAGGGGATCTGACGACCATCTGTCAAGCCTAATTGTCATCAGCCTCACCATTATTAATCTGCTCTGGTTTAAGCTTTGATGCGTCTCCTCCGTCCTCACTAACCCTCCGACCTCTTATCCAGTCTACTGGTTGCTGTACTTTACCCAGCATACCACTCAACAACCCCCTGCCTGTATCATCTTTATCTGGTGATGCCCCTTCCTGTATCATATCAACACCGGTGACTATAGGGCTCGAGGCAACAGTAAGATCAACTATTCTAGGTCCAGACTGGGCGACCTCGCATGGCTCCCCTTCTATCTCGTCATCATCAACCTCGTCGGCTAAGATAGCATCAACCTTGGATACTGTGCTCGATATGAGAGGTTCGGCATGGGGTGGTGGTGGCAGCGAGGAGGAATAGGATGGCAACGTCATTGAGGCAAGTGATAAGGGGGTAACACCAAAGCTGATGGTATACGGTGATTACCAAGCCTGGTGTTCATAACAGTGATAAGATCTTCCTGATCTACCACAGGAGCTGTGTTGGCACCATTCCTCCTTATCACAGTGGCGTGTAAATTAATAAGCACAGTGAA
Organism: Perkinsus chesapeaki; assembly: GCA_013115145.1. NCBI lineage: Eukaryota > Perkinsozoa > Perkinsida > Perkinsidae > Perkinsus > Perkinsus chesapeaki. The sequence goes on from JAAPAO010000477.1 coordinate 27,445, forward strand.
GGCAGAGGCCGCAAGGAAATTTTGGTCGCTTGTCGCTTGTCGCATCGTAGGTCGCTTGGTAACCGTAATAAGAAAACCTCAAGCACGCCCGCTCCGGTATCATCCTTCTCCAGCACATCATGATCATTAAGTACACGGACGTTTACAAGTTGAAGCTTTTTACGCATTCCCAGTAATTAATGTTGGTCTACTCCCTTAGCCGACCTTTGATAGTCGTTACATGGTATTCCCCTCGTACAAGGGGATTTCAACTTGTAAATCATCTCATATTGAGGTCTACGACAACTAACCTAGTCGAGCTAGGAGCTACTTCAAACAGCTACGAAATGATTCGTGTCACGATGGGCATTCAGTGCTTCCCAATTCGAGGATATAACCGATGACAACTATAACTTTTTCAAATCTATTTACAAAACAGTTGTACAAGGAAGGAATGTCATATCGGGATTCCCGATCCGGGAATAGAGCCACGAAACTTGCTCCGAAATTGTGGGGGGAAGCGTCACAAGCATTGCTCAGAGCTATCATGCAACGGAGAGATTACAACATATGCTATGCACTGTTTACAGCAAGGCCTAACACTAATTCACTGTCAGTGAGCTCTCACAGGCACTGCCGTTGCCCGAAAATAGTCAACTACACAGTGATTGAGTTTATGAGTCATAGTATGACTCATACCGTATTACACTATGTCTCACACAATGCGCGTAAATTACGCTATATCCACCTCTATCCTGTATCCCAAACATTTAGCGCCCTCATTTTGAAGCCCGTCTTGGAGTCTGCCATTCCGGGGGGGGGGGGGGGGGGGGGGGGGGGGGGGGGGGGGGGGGGGGGGGGGGGGGGGGGTGGGGGGGGGGGGGGG
>JAAPAO010000478.1:0-28265 GCA_013115145.1 Perkinsus chesapeaki
GTTACTTTGACACATCTACTATCGACTTATCTTGTGAGAACGGTTGCGTTTATAAGAACCTGAATTCTGTACACTTCTATCTTGCCGAATATTTCGCAGCCGATTTTTGGCAACCTCCGGATACGAACGTTCAAACTAACGCTGAAGTCAACTGAACCCTGTAAGACTCCCGCGTCTTGCTCCGGCAGACCGCGATAAGATATCCCGCCATGGATACAGACCGTAATATCGAGCTTAGCGAAGGGCAACCCTTGCTGGAAGATAACAGCGCATCTACCGGCTTTGAGGACAAATTTGAAGGATGAAGCACCACGGTCACTCAGGGTTTCAATACCAACTTCCAGATGAGACTGGCTGTCAGTGTCGAATACGTCCACGAACACCATGGCGATAATTTTCTTGTTATTCCCCATGTCGACATAGAGGCAGTACGGTGTGTCTTCACCAACTGATAGTTCGGCCGCGCAACCTGTGGGGAACTCAAACTCTATCACATTCATTAGGTGGCGTTGTCTTTTATTAGCAGTGAAATACTTTGCACTGGCTGTCCCCTCATCAAGGCCGAAGTAATCAATAGGGACTGGCGAGCCGGCCGAGCTGCGCAGACGTCTACGAGGCTTCCAATCCGGCTTTTCGCCGTTCTTGAAGAATTTACGTGTACTCTCGCCGACCAGATAAGTCCTAACCAAATGGGAATGCAGGGTTGGTGCGTCATCCCGGAAGCCGGCTGCGGTGCTTCGTCGCCGATATCATATTGAGAATATACATAACTGAGGGCCTCCTCTATGGTCATACCTTCAGATAGATCTTCCCAATAGATAACCGATGTCTCTTGAAACACTTTACCGTCTTCAAGCGAGTTGACGCCCAGCAACTTCACCATTTTCTTATCACTTTCGTCGGTCATAAGGATCCACGTGTTTGGTAGAAGCCCTGTCTCGATGAGCGAGGAGGAGTTTATACCGGACTGAGGATCAACCCCCTCCACTCCAGTTTTCATCCATTTATTCACTTTCTGCCCATCAACCTCTATGATACCATGATGAACCCAAGTGTCATCCTCGAGAGTATGATCAGCTTTGAGTCTTCGCATAGGTGGTCGCTTACTCTCTCGACGGGAGGCTTTGTAGACGGGGAACGATTTTTTATTGAAGAACTGCGCAGTTTCAGTAGTCTCCGGTGTCTCGGTCATGAGTAGATATTGATAGGGATAGTTGGGAGAAGCTTGCACTGTAACTTGGCCACCATTTACTATAAATACATCTTGATAAATTGTGAAGGACTTGCCATCATCCATGCCCGGTAGGACCATGCCCATAGTCTCTCTCGACTTGGAGATGTGGCATCATACAGGCTTACCATGTTCATCTAATAAGTCAGAATTGCAGTAATGGGTAACCTTAGCCTGCATACAAACATTGCTCATAGTAAAAGCAGATGCACCAAGAGGGAATAATAATATGGCTTTGAGGAAAGTGGCCATGGTTGATGGAGGGAAACAACTGAAAGAAGTTCCTTTTCTCGTGCGTGTATCACAAGAAACTCATTTGATGGGTAAAACGCTCTAATTGCAAGCATATATTCCCGGAAAAGGTTGACCTTCCGATAAAGAGGCTCGAAGTGGATCTGCTTGTCGTACCACTTGTACGCACACATGTCATGCACACTTGTTGTGACTCGCAATGTACCAACTTGCATCACCACTACTCCATGGGTAATCGGAACGGTGAGAAAAGATAACAAGCTGCATATTGATGATGCAGTCGTTTACAGGAGGCGTACCTGTCCAATGGACTAGCGGTTGTGAGGTCACTTTAAAATCCTCACACCTCACTGAGGTGTAACCACCAATGGTCACAGAGGGTGACGCCAACGGAAACTACTCATTTGAAACTAGGCGACTGACACTTCAGTTTGATGTTCCGCCGGCGACAGGTGTCGATGATTCACTGTATTATCTAGTTTAATCGCCACTCTTGACGTCGAGCTTTCTGCGGTACTAGTATCTGCTAAGTCTCTCTTCGGTATCGCTCTTGGTAAGCGCCCTATGGTGCAGGTTGTATTTGAATGCGACATCTTGGTAATCATTCATATTTGGACTCATTTATGGACCCTCATGTCTGATGTAGCGAGGGATACCGTTGTCATTACCCCATGTCGAACATGGATATAGCGGAGCCAGCGCCCGAATTTCCGACTCGCTCATCTGCCAGCCGCGTCATAAATTATGAGTCTCATCATCACTCGAAGAACCCAACAAAGCAAGATCTGAAGATCATGGCTACCTTACTTAAAACACTCTAATGACAGTTGGCAGTAAGTGCTGCAAACGGTAGCAGTAAACGATGATCAGAGGTGGAACTGGTTCACCAACCAATCCCATATTAGTTGACGTGTTATACGCATCAGCGCAATGTTAAAGATATCCATGCTAGTAACACATACGGAAGCATGATATTAGGGCACAAGTAGAAAGATAAAAACACCGGCAATTACCGGTAATGAATGCTTATCATTTGTAGAGAAGAATTATATGGCAGGACTGCTGCCGCGGGAGAAGCAGAACATCATCTGGGTTCACCCCACGTGAAATGTTTTGCAAATAAACTTGCTGTCGATTAGTCCGTCTCAGGGCGAGCGTCCCATATAGTCCAGGTCCAGGGCCATTCGTGTTGGAAGGATAGAACATCAACCCACAAACGCAGATTAAAACGGGACTGAAAGTCCCACTTGTCATATCCCGCGCCAGGGCTATGGCCATAGACATCAAACGATACCCTCACGCCACCCATGTCCGTACCAAGCTCTATACCAAGCTCGCCGTAAACAGTGTAATTCTTGCCCGGAACAGCATATATTCCAGCATTTGCTAAGATTGTGCTGTACACCTCTTTTGAAGTTGGAAGGACAAGCCTGAATGTGAGCTTGACCTCAGTCGATCCTTCAAAGATAGAAGGATCTGTATTAGAGCCTCTATTATAAGCGAACTCACCATCGACACATACCGTAATGTCGAGTTTGGCGAAGGCTAGCCCTTGCTGGAAGATAACCGCGCAACCGCCAGCTCTGAAGATGAAGTTGAGGGATAATTCATTCCCCTTTCGCACAGTTTCAGTCCCAACCTCAAGGCGAGCACGGCTGTCAGTGTCGAATACATCTACGAACACCATGGCGATAGTTTTCTTGTTATCCTCGATGTCGACATAGAGGCAGTACGGTGTGTCTTCACCAACTTCTAGCCCGGCCGCACAACCTGTGGGGAACTCAAACTCTATCACATTCATTAGGTGGCGTTGTCTTTTATTAGCAGTGAAATACTTTGCACTGGCTGTCCCCTCATCAAGGCCGAAGTAATCAATAGGGACTGGCGAGCCGGCCGAGCTGCGCAGACGTCTACGAGGCTTCCAATCCGGCTTTTTGCCGTCCTTGAAGAATTTACGTGTACTCTCGCCGACCAGATGAGTCCTAACCAAATGGGAATGCAGGGTTGGCGCGTCATCTCCGGAAGCCGGCTGCGGTGCTTCGTCGCCGATATCATACTGAGAATATACATAACTGAGGGCCTCCTCTATGGTCATACCCTCAGATAGATCTTCCCAATAGATAACCGATGTCTCTTGAAACACTTTACCGTCTTCAAACGAGTTGACGCCCAGTAACTTCACCATCTTCTTATCACTTTCGTCGGTCATAAGGATCCACGTGTTTGGTAGAAGCCCTGTCTCGATGAGCGAGGAGGAGTTTATACCGGACTGAGGATCAACCCCCTCCACTCCAGCTTTCACCCATTTATTCACTTTCTGCCCATCAACCTCTATGATACCATGATGAACCCAAGTGTCATCCTCGAGAGTATGATCAGCTTTGAGTCTTCGCATAGGTGGTCGCTTACTCTCTCGACGGGAGGCTTTGTAGACGGGGAACGATTTTTTATTGAAGAACTGCGCAGTTTCAGTAGTCTCCGGTGTCTCAGCCATGAGTAGATATTGATAAGGATAGTTGGGAGAAGCTTGCACTGTAACTTGGCCACCATTTACTATAAATACATCTTGATAAATTGTGAAGGACTTGCCATCATCCATGCCCGGTAGGACCATGCCCATAGTCTCTCTCGACTTGGAGATGTGGCATCGTACAGGCTTACCATGCTCATCTAATAAGTCAGAATTGCAGTAATGGGTAACCTTAGTCTGCATACGAATATTGCTCATAGTGAAGGCAGATGCACCAAGAGAGGATAATAATATGGCTTGGAGGAAAGTAGCCATTGCTAGAAGATGAATGCAGCTACAAGAGGGTGCGTTTGACAAAAAGCCTAGGTATTGAAGTCTCCCGGTAGTTGCACATCGAGTGGATAGTCTAAGCCATTTGGCGTTGGACTATAAACTCTCGTACACACACACGAAAAACCTTCCCGAGTGTGAAACTGCCACACATACGTATATGGAGACAGTTTGCCTGTCACGGCACTAGAAAAGAGACAATAACCGGCTGGTTGCAAATTAAGCATGCTGGTGGCCACCACTTCCGCGTTGTACTCCTCCTTGACAAGGAATCCTTGTTCGTTTGAGACTTGGCGTTTGGCAGCATAGTGATGTCACTACTAGGAGTAATAACGAGAGAATAGTCTAGCAGTTTGGAGATCTCGACCCTAGCATGAGCGCCCTCGTAACGATCGCGGTGACTCGTCGGTCACAACTGTTGCGCTGAGTATGCTTGTTAGTACAACATCGATGCTGCAAACAATTGTAATGGTGGTGAAAATGTAGCACTCTTGCAACGTGTGATTTACCCGTTGGGTAAAACTCATTACATGTTTTGCACACCATGTGTGTTATGAAGAGCCATAGCGTGTTGTGGGAAGTATCTTGCACTGGCTTTTTACATAACTACAAAGTCTAATAATATTAAATTAGCGACTTACAGGCAGCAAGCCTACTAGCATAATCTGACAGAATTCCTTTGGTAATCAGATTTGTTGGCTTCTCTATGAACACGGTGCGGGATCTTTCGATTTCCTAAGTGGGCGTAGAATGGAGATTCGTGACGCGAGCGTGCGCGGTTCTCATCAATACGATACGTCTTACGGGACAGAGCTCTTGGGATACTAGCAACGCGAGGCTTTGTTAGGCTAGTTAGGAAGCATGTCTATTCGAAATTATCGCATCAAGAGGGTCTTCATCTGCCTCCGACTCCGAGACACCCGCGCTATCCGCAACCAGACCAGCTATAGCCGAAGGTTGTGTTGGCACCACTTGGAATGGGCCACCGGAAAGCCGTGGAACGACTTGGTGATTGAAGCCGCTCCGACCCATGAACTGAGAGATCAATCTTCACTAACATAAACGGCTATCTCGGTAGCACCGCGTCTGATGCGAGAGACCTAGCGCTGCTCGATGCCGACTCGGTAACACTGCTGGACTGAGTTCCAGAGACACTCCTTGTGTCACCATCGACAGCGGAGGTGGCGTTAATGAAATGGGCTTGTTCGTACTCGCTGCCCTTCTCGACTATATCTCTCTCTTGCTGCCTGAGATGAATGTAACTGTATTCTAAGCGGTCGTCAGTTGAAGCGTACACCCTTCTCGAGTGCAGCATAGCTGTGATTGCAACGACAAGTAGAGTAGCAATAAGTCCCACAATCCAACGAGGTACACGCTGTCTCACTCCCCCGCGATAGCCAACAGGAGGCCCAACTTTGTATCTATGAGCAAGTACGTCCCAGGCCTGGCAGTATCGTTTAGCGCACTCACACTGTATGTTGTTTCCGTATATGAGCTGTGGTCATCAGTGCTGCTTTGGCCGGTCCCGCATCATCGTCCTTCCTCCCAGCATAGTTCTTCCCTTCGTATGGAGCATGCCGGTGGGAGGGTTCGCTGCCCGATACGGCTTGTGGTGAGTCAAATGTGATCGGGGCCTCAGTCGGGTAAGGGCTCTTTGCGTCACCCACTGGAACAAGTTTTACCTGAAAGATGAGTGCCTCTGCATGGACCTCCTCAATGAAGAGTCTTTGTAGCAAGGAAAGCGATCTAACTTGGAGAGCGTACAAGAAGGTCAGTAGCGAGAATCTACCACTAGAACAAAGTACACGTTGTGTTTAACGTTCGTTACAAAATACGTTTCAATACGTGCAGGTGATGCAATCAGCTACGGTTAAGATGTAATTGATGCCTACTGTAGTGAACTGATGCACTGCTACTCTAAAGCCTTTATATCTGACGGGATTCAACTTCAACAAAGCGGGGATGGACGGCATTCTACTTCTCCTCGGCTTCTCGACGCTGTTCGTCATTTAATTTAGGGCACACGTTAGGCCAGACCTCGGGGTCATTGCCAAAGCAGCATTGAGCATCGTTCTCGTCCATGTACCTTACTCGCGATAGATTCCGTTTAGGGATACCCTATTAGGGGATAACTGTCGCACTACATGAATGGCTCTGGTAATGGGCAGCCTTTTCCCGATTTGATAGCGTGCGAGAACGTCGGGCCCAGCGGGAAGAAACTAGAGGTAATCAGAGCAAGCCGTGGCGTAATGTGAACGAACAGGACGCAGCTCACAATTCATGATGCGCCTTGTCTCGTTCTTTATCTGACCCTTTGACCGACAGGCATTTAGTGAGCTTGGATGTCACCCACGGTTGGCATAGTTCCACAGGGAGGGATGCGGATAGATCTGTTGGTCAATCCTGTAGGATGACACTCACTGGGCCGACCTCTCGGGGATCGAGCGCCCTTTCCGTGTACACGGCCGGTTGCTGGCAGGAGGGCGACTTTACCTCGTTGTCTATCAAATGATGCTAAGGTGTATTCTGTGTGTTCGTCCAGAGTGCCAGAGTCCGGACCTAATGTATAGCAGTAATTCCAGTGAGCGACTCCAGGCTTATTTCACATTCGCAGGAAATGAGCTTTCTTAAGCCTATGCGCCATCACGGTGAGTTTACAGACAGTGTTGCGTGTGAACTCTCGATCCTTACCATAATCGAGGCCTCGCTCTCCTGGGTAGAGGTCCATACCACCACTGGCCATTTGGATGTTCGCATCGAGTGATGACTTGCACCTCCGGATGTGTGAAAGATACAACAAAGGTAGAAGTAGCGATGCCCACATTCTGACCCAGTGAACTCTGATATCGAGGGAAGTTATCTCACCGGCTCGCACGCCAGCACCCTCGACAAAATCGCGTCATGGTTGAGTATTCGATGACTGGACAGTGGTTTAAAGGGTGTTATGCAGCGACTCGGCGCCACTCACCGCTGGTACGTTGTCTACGCTATTAAGCATCCTCTGTGCCTAACCTCGCAATCGACCTCGTTGCTCGTGACTCGTCTCACTAACACTAATTCATATTCCAACATCAAGGATACAAGCTTAGCAGAATAGTAAAGTTTTGTGCAGCAGCAATGATGGTTACTATGTGGAGTTTAGGTAACAGGCTCCACATAGATAATTTTATCAACAGTAGTTCTCCCCTTGGACAGTGGGCATTCCATGTCCCTGACTGAGCTCAACGTTACCATGCTGTGTGAGCACTAGTTTAATTAGCTTCCACAGTCAATCATATATTTAACCTTCAGACGTGTTGTGGTTTGCTGATAAGATGATGTCAGTCACTTTGCCGTATAAATGGGATGATAGAAGCTTCTCTAAGGGGTACGAAACAAGCCTGACAAAGTCACTGTAGTCCAGTAAAATGTAACGTATAGCCTACCCGTTAGCTGTTTCGCAGACGACAGTGTTCCCAAATACGTCGCGTATTTGCGTTATAAGCTGAATGTCGTTCTGTTCTGCCGGGGATGACCGAAGGACTTCTTCCACGATCGATTCGTCGAGCTGTGGATGAGGATATCGCAGCAACCAGCATGTCTCGGGGCCTTTAGTGGCAGGTGGTTCAGAACCGCTCATTTAAAATTACTATCTTGTATCATCTATAACAGTTCTAGCATTCGTTCGCGAACCAAAGACAATATGAGACTAAAAAGGCCGGACTGGGGTTCGACCCTGGGGTCAGCGGCTTAGCAACGCGACGCTCTACCTGCTGAGCTGCCCGATGAAGCCGCGCCGCGGCTCGGGTCCCTGGGCGGGCCATACTAGAGCGACAAACATTACATCGAGTAGTTTATTTGACTATGGATGATAACATCTACCTCAGTTATTTTATTTAAGCAGTGTCCTCACGGACCGCTTGTTGTTGATTGACAATTTCCACTGTATCGACTGCTCCACCACTTCCTCGACCCGACAACATTGATAAACATAGAAGCAGTCCTTACTACACTCAAACAGCAGCCAAACAGCAGCAGCCACTTAGAACAACACCAGTTACTACACCAACAACAGACAACAACCAACAACAGCAGCGCAGAAGAACTACAACAGCAGCACAGCAACCTACTACTACTCAACCACTACCACCAAGTCTCGCGGGAAAGCGTTCAGCCTCCTCTAGACAGCTCAGGTAGTAGTACTTGGGGCCTTGCTAAATATAGCAAGTAGCATTTATCAGGTCATCAACACCTAACCAGACAACTACAGCAGCAGTTAGCTCTTCTTCTACTTCTAAGCTTCGTACAACACCTCCTCTTTCACTCAGCCTACCAGGGACTAAAAAGAGTCAAGGCAGCCAAGGTTCAAGCGCGTCTTTCGCTTTAGCCGGTAGTAACAGGAAAAGCCAAGGGTCGGCTAGTAAGAGGTTAGCTCCTCCGAGGTAGTAGTGGGCGCACATGATGGTGGTGTTTAGGGTAAAATCAGGTCCCGTACATCGAACAGGTCTTCGGGTACACCGCTACTAGGTTCAGTAGGCGGCGGCGGGGAATCCCCACACACTTCACCTTCATCTGAGGTAACAGCGCGGGGATCTACTGTACTAGATTGAGATTTCATATCAGCACCCAGCCGTTAGAGCGGCCAGACGTACTAGGAAGGAGCGTAAGCAGCTTAAAGGTAAAAGACTTGTAGTGTAGGGAACGTCTATCGAGGTCTGTGTTGTTGTTGTTACTGTGTAGGGCTAGTAACCTGCTGTTCACACTTCTCTGAGATCTGTCAGACTAACTGTACCGTATATTTTGTTGGTTTCAAGGACCATATGCTTAATTTCGTACAAAATATATTCAAGTAGTATTCCGGACTTTGGGACGGCTCGGTTAGTACGCTGCCATACAGCCTGTATGATACAGGCCGTCCGGCTATAAGAAGCAGAAGCCTCAAGAGCTGGTTAAACAAATGGCTGATGAATTGGAGTCCCTCCCAGACGTTATTGAAGAGACTGCCAATACCAATTCTGTTACTGGAATGACGGTACTCCACCAGAGGGCTCCTCCATCCTGCTGCTTCCTTGTTAACGTCGTCCGCAGGTATCTCTCTCAACCTCTAAGTCATTCCATAGGAGCAATTCGTCGGTGGACGAAAATGAGACTAAGAAGTACGCGCCGGTAAGGGTCCGACATGTGGGGGATTGTACTGGAGCGTCACGGTGGTCAGTTAGAGGATTTCTTGGCGGCCGCGGTGATCCCGACAGGCGGCTCCTCTACTGCCGATCACAAACCAGACAATCATGCAGGGCCTCCGACGCAGGTGGGGAAGCCGAAGAAGGCCTTGTGGGTTGACTAGTGCCTATTCAGTTCGGTAGTGTTACTAGTACGCGGAAACCGCCGAAGTCTGAGGAGATAGAGAAGGTTATTAATCAGAGCTTGCAGTAGGATACCCTCTGGATAGCTGTCGGTGTAGAGCATCCTTATTAGGAGTAACCTTCTGCTCAAGATAGCCAGGCATATAGCAGTGGCTAGTCCCGAACTAAGACGGTCGTGTGTACAGGTAGTAGTACGGTTAAGCTAGTAGGATGGAGGGTGATGGTGTAATAGGTTTGGGGGCATCTGTTGAAGTTGGAGTCTCCTAAGACACATGATAAGGTTAATCTTGCGTATCTTATGACACATCCAGATTGCATGCGAGTAATAATAAGGAGAGACGTCCTTTTTTTCTGACACCTCTAGCTATGTTATTTCAGTGTTTGATTTCCTGCTATAGTATCCCTGATTGTTCTATTCATGTTGGCGTTATGATACGTGATGCATGCAAGTTCCACGATGTGGTCCAGTCCCAAATGTTCAACTCTGGTGAGCACCCTGCCCTCTTACCCACACGGCTACTCTCCTGCCCTCAGGTTTGATCTATCAGCTCTTCGACGTGCTGCACTCTCAAAATTTTGATACTCAAGCTGATGGCTTTGAGACACTCAAGGAGGTAGCACTGGTGGAGCCGTCCTTTGTTCGGTAGTTGATGATAGGTTTTGATGAACCATAAGGACGTGTCGGTGAGATGGTTACTGGACAATTTCGATGAGTTTTTCGATCGGTGAGAGTGGTCGTCACTGGGTGGTGTTCGTTGTATCTATGTTATATAGGTATCAAGAGCTATTGGATGCCTCATCAAGTGAGACACAGTATGTTACTGTACGCCAGTCTCTTAAGTTACTTGGGGACATCCTACTTGATAGGCCATTTATGAAGGTAATAGGAAGAGGGAGGAGACATCATCATCATCATCAAGCCATATAACCAGGGGGGACCTTCGCGTTAAGCAATACAGCGCACTTTATCTAAGTCATATCCTCTATAGGATTGATCAGCTGCTCAAGTTCCAGTAGTAGGTTCAACAGGATCCCCCGTCCTAGTATATGCTTTCACTATCTTTGTGCCTTTATGGCCATTAGCGGTTGAAGCTACTTCTTGTGCTGTGGTGTAGGTTATGGTTCGGTTTGTTAATGAAGAGCGTTATTTAAAGTCGGTAATGATTCTTTTGGGTAACAGCTCGAAGGCAGTGCAAGTCGAAGCTTTCCATGTTTTCAAGATTTTTGCGGCCAACCCTCACAAGGCCCCCGCGGTAAGTGTTCGAGTTCTTGTTAGTGGCGGTCACGGGACATTTGGCCGCAGGTCCAGCAGATACTTTATCAGAACAAGACGAGGTTAATAAAGCTGTTGAACCAGCTTGAGATGGTTGTTATATCCAGTACTGGAGTACACAAGTCACAGAGCGAGGAGAAGCAGTTCGTCGCTGATAAGGTGAGGACATCACGCTGTTGAGGTTCGCTGTGTGATAACGGTCGTTGTTCAGCAAGCTGTAGTTAACAAGCTAGAGAAGCTGACAATGCCAGAGAAGATAGGTCATCATCATGCTCATGGCCAGCAGCACAGGGAGTCATCCAGTGCCTCCCCTGAGAGTGATCGTCAGAGAGCCTCTCAGCAGCTGCCGCCAGCTGCTGCTCGGACTAGATCAGCTGTATGAGTGTGGTACTATTCGATACCTTTGTTGCACTGCTGCGGACAGGATCAGGAGGTATGTGTTGATCCTGCCGCTATTTATATTGTAGCCTTCAACTTCCTGGGGGTATTGAGTTTATTTCTTGTGGGAAGTGTGGTATGATAGTATTTGTTGCTTATGTCTGGCGGCTCTAGTATTGGTTTATCACCGTGCTGCACAACAAGGGATAAGAGTATTGAAGGTCTTCGTAGTAACAACAGGGCAGTGGCTAATAGAGCAGCTCATGTACTAAGCAACAGGGGGAGGTCGAGGAAGGGGAGCTCTTGGGACTAAAGCCTCGACTTCAAAGATCCGCACAGTGTTGTTACCAGCGCTCTAAAGTGTGCGGGGAAATATCTCCTCTGTTATGGTCGGTGCCCTGTGTGACCAGGAGTCGATTCAAGTGAACATCGCTTCCGGGTTCCAGCGGTTGGTTTTCTAGTTCTCTTGTATATTTAAGTGCAATCACTCCGCGAGGGGGTCTTGCGGAACCTCGCACGTGAAGCCGAAATGGAGACTGGGGTCCGGTTTCCGGTGATATTCCCTCCTGACTCACCCCCCGCAACCAAGTCCGCGGTAGGCTTTATATTTTTAGTTCAGTTACATGCTGGGACGAGTGTACCGTATTCGAGTATAGCTTCATCATCCTCTTCATCATCCTCAAGTGTTATATCTCATCTATCTGGTATCCTATCCAGCACTGGTAGAGCTATCAGCCGCAACCTCGGAGTCAATAGCAATAGGGATTCACTGGTGGACGAGAAAGTGGAGGAAGCGGTAGCCGCGGACTCGCTAGTAGCCGATGTTATCGAAGATTCGCTCGGTGCCAGTATAATGGGTAAGCTGAGTGACGTTACGCTGCCAGGCGATGCCATCTGCTTTAGATTCCCAGGATGGTGAAGAGTTTAATGTGAGTATCCACCGCACGAGTAAGGTCTGATGGTATTGGCGCTTTTGATGGACTTCGCAGGACGTAGCTCGACAGACGGTCGATTGGGTTTAAGGATGTCCTCACATGACAGTGGCTCACATTTGATAATAAATGGTGTTAATAGTGGAGGGAGTGTGTCGGAGTGGAACAAGAACTGCCCTGAGTTGGCACTGAAGGAGGGGGATAAGATAGTTGCGGTAAGTGTTCGGGGATTGGTTGCAGCCTTAGTGGTGTTGATGTTGTTCAGGTTAATGGTGTCCGTGGTAACTCTGGTAGAATGCTACAAGAGTGCACTGGTGGCAGTAATGCTCTTAGATTGACTGTTAGGCGAGGAGGTCGAACCAGCTCGTGTTAGCTTTACCGATGTTCATGTTACCGATAGTGTCCTTTATAACACTCAGTGTCGTGTTGAAGTTGTTAGTGTAGGGGGGGGGGAAGGTGTGCCTACTGCAGGGGAGGGGGAGGGGGGGCTGTCCTGTGGTTGCGGGCGGTGGAGTGACATTGGCATCGGCGAGTAGCAGCACCTAGTGGAATTTGTAGGACACGCTGTTGCTAATCAGTAGTGTTGCATGGGGGCTAACAACTGCTGTGATCGTGAAGGCACTGACAGTTCAGCCAAGGATGCTTGCAGCAGCAGCAGCAATGAGGTACTGGCCGTATCAGAAGGCTCACCATATGAGTTTGCCAATACCCAAACCTCTGGCTACAGAGAGGCCCCTCCCAGCGTCAGTGACTACGGACCGGGGGAGCTGAGTATGGACGCCTCTGTCGTGGAGGCATCCCCTCCTCTAGGAGTGAGCCATTTCTGGATACTCCTGTCTATGCTTGCTCTCAGCCGCTGCCTGGTGTTGAACCACGAGGGAAGAAAATGTGGATCGTTACGATTGATAAGGCTGGTACACTGTAATGTCATCTACGTTGCTCTACCGTTCGTGTCCGACAGGTTCGCGATTGGGGATCGATGTCGACCACAATGACCCGGGCTACCTGCTCATTGAAGGGATCAGCGGAGGGATAGTTGGGGCACATAACAAAGAGCATCCCAGAGATGCCCTACAACCTGGTGATCATATAGTAGAGGTGATGCCGACCTAGGACTAACTGCCATTAAAAGGCTCTGACAGGTCAACGGTGTTCGAGGAGATGCCATTGGAATGATAGCCCGCTGCAAGGCCGATGAGAGGTTGACCATGAGTATCGAGCGAGAGGTGGTGTTGACTCGGTGATGACTAGGTTACTAGACCTTCCTGTGTGTGAGTGTTCCTTGAGCTTAAGTTTATTTGTTGCATGATGAGTGATGCAATCTATATGTTGTGTTGTAACACCTTAATACCATTCATCGGCCCCAATGGACGACGACTCCGCTGTCGAAGAGTTCATCCTATCAGTTCGAGAAGCCAGCAAGAAGGATTTGTCTGCTGCCATCAATGGTCCGATAGATATCCCTTTTGAAGGTTCGTCAGTGAAGGGCATGTGAGCTATAACTTACTGTTTGCTGCCAGACTGGTCACAGGTTTCGTATTGAAACTCCCCCCAAGGCTGATGGCGCATCAACTACAACTCTCAACGACGAAGTTAAAATATCCTTCTGCTTGGATCAGGCCAGAAGTGATCCCATGGAGTTGATGTACATCCAGGAGCTCATCAAAGCAGTTGCAGTTGAACTTGGGAAGATTCCTAATTCCGGCTTCACTCCTATCTGGTCCACCATCGATGGAACATCTGATGTGGCCCTCGTAGCCTACAGTGAGATTGGCGAACTTAATGACGTTACTCGTGGATTCTCTGATGTAAGTTACATAAAGATACTTCCTTTATTTCGTTTATCAGTTACTGCAACGCTGCTTAGTTCGCCATGTTGCCAACAGGCCGTTGGACACAGTATCAGGTTTGGTCAGATCAACTCCTCTGTATGCTGCTCTGTCTTCAATGCACTCTAATTAAATACCATTTTCCGATTGCATTTGTTTTGTACAACTAGTGCAACACAAAAACAGTGCAAGGTGGAAAAAATGAAAATATTCATCATAGAGATGAACATCAAACCTACGTCGCCTACATTCCCTAAAACAGATCAGTTCAGCCATCATAGCAAAAACATACTTCACATGTGGGAGAGGCATTCCTCAGCGATGTCAGAGCTTATTTCCTGGACTAAATCCTTGGCTTTGTGGCCGTTATCGAGGGAGACCACAACCTCAGCGATCCAGCTAGGCATGCCCTCCTCTGGACCAACCAAGCTCTCTCCATCTTGAACAAGGGGGCTCAACTGCACTACACCGGGAATATCACGGAATTTATCCAAAAATTGTGTGCTGTCGACGACACCAGACTTTGGGGCACCAACGAAGGCATATGCTATATACATACCTGTAGGGCTTATAGGTGGTCTAGATGGTATACCAACGGTCATAAGGAGTTGTTCTACAACCAGATCGACATTGCTTACATGCTTATGGATAAGCCTGGTAGGCCCACCACCCATTCTCGCATTAACTTCGATGAGACGAGGGCCACGGCTGGTGAACTTGCCTTCAACATGAAAAACACCGTGAGTGAAACCGATAGCAGCGACTGCATCTTGGGCCATTTTCTTGAGTCCATCAACTTTATATTCCGGTAGTAGGGACGGGAGGGCAGCCCAGGTCTCGGCAAAGTAAGGCTCGACAGTTGGGCCATTGTCTATAACATAACAGAATCGACATTCACCATCACAAAAAAGGCAATCGACATCCACCTCATCACCATCAAGATACTCTTCTAGCATCATATCAAGAACAATAACATGCTCCGCAGTGACACCTTCAGATTCCATGGCTTCTGAGAGGGTCGAATCGGTGCGAACCTTTGTAACACGCTCCAAGGCCCCAGCCTTGACTCTAAGGCCGGCCATCAAATGAACTAGGTCAGCGTAAGTACGTTTGAAATCATCCATATCAGATACCTTCTGAACACCAAGAGATGCCGCGCCAGCAATGGGCTTCAAGACGGCTGGAAAACCAACGTGGGCCGCGGCTTGGTCCAGTTGGGAGGGATCGGTTATGAGGAAATTCTTGATGGACGGCAGACCTTTGTCAGTCATGATGTCACGAGTCTTATGCTTATCCCGAGCTATATCAACGCACTTGACAGAGGGACCCGGCAGACCCAGAGCTTCGGTCAAACGAGCAGCCATGGGAACGGCTAGTTCGATGAAGGTACACACACCGTCGACGGCACCAACTTGGGGATCATCAGCCAGGGATTTGATAGCATCCAATGCTTGATGGAAAACGGCATCGTTGTCCACGTTGAAGTCTATGGGGATGAACTTAGCGATGATCTCTTCGTCCACCATCTCCTTCGCCCAGGAATCGCTACCGTCCAGGATGACCACTTTGACGCCGAGCTCGGCTGCTCTTTGATAGATAAATTTTTTACCTTTGTAACCGGCGCAGAATATGGCAATGGTAGCACCGCGGAGGAGCTGCTGTCGGAGGGCTTGTCCCTCTTCGCTATTGTGCTCTAGCAGCTCCGGAGGAATCTTTTTAAGCATCTCGAAGGTGGCAGTCGGAGTCAGATTGGCAGCAACCTTCCTTCTTTCATCAGCGGTCATGGCCTCGGGTAAATCAGAGGTTCCAAGGAACATGTCGGCCATGAAGGGTGTCGATAAATCGAGGTTAAGTTGACCACTATCTTCGATAACTTCAAGACAGATAGCGTCCAGGTCAGATGCACTCGGTGACCGTTGATGGGGTCTGGCTAGTGGTGATTGCCAAGTCCCCTCATTGGGCCTATTGGTGGCAACCTCGAGGGCCTCGTCGAAGCTAAGAGTCATGAACAAATGAGACTGAAAGTGATGCGAGTTAATCTGCTCCAATCGCCAGCGACATGTATGTAATCATACCTCTTTAAAAACGGAGGTAACTTCCCCGCTGCTAGCCCAGCGCTGCTAGATCCATTGGAACGGCGACGACGTTGATGTCACACGCGTGCAGGACGACGGAGCGAAGCGAATTGGGCACTTTTTCGAAGACCGCAGCACAAAAGCATTAACTCGTTGCATGTCGTCGTCGTCGCCTATAGAGCGTCGTCCGAGGCAGCGGCACCGTGGGGCACCTTCCCCTTCAGTCTGCTTTGATTCTGATGAGATACCCTCTGATAGCCCCAGGAAAGGTAGTAGGTGTATTCGATAGTAGTGGTGACAGGGTGGTGATACAGGGAAAAGGGTGTCACCACGTGGCGGAAGACAACTATCACCAAGGACAGGAAAGGGGGAAGGCTCCCGACATGCTGGTCTTGGAGCCAGCAGCCCACCACGATCAAGGTACTTCACTGCCTTCAGCGGAGAGGGTTAATGAGCAACATATTACACCGCGCAAGATACTCGAGGATTTTAAGGATTGGTTGGAGGCGAGTTCGTCAATGAAAACTTGTGCCGCTCTTGAACTGGCTTTTGCACGGTCTCATAAAACTTGTGGTATTATTTCTGCATCGAGGGTGATGACAGGTTCACAGCAGAGGAAGGAGGAGGATGGTGGCTGAGTACATACAGTCACAGGCCCACCTGTATGCCACGAGGCTTCCAATACGAAGGGGCCCTCGGCCAGGTGCCTATCACCGATCGCTAGTCGCTCTATTTATCCTCTTGTAGGGTTCGTACGGCTGTGTGGTGGCGGCCACGAGGACAAGTGATGGGTCAGCAGTGGCCCTGAAGCTATTCACCAATACTTCCCATGTACCTCAATCCAACTCGGCAGATGATCCTGACTGGTCCACATTACGGGAGCTTAGAGTCCTTCGTCTGCTACCTCCGTGTGCCCTCATAGTCCAGCCTCTCGAGGTCCCAGCTGCCTCTAGGCTACCCCTTGTCCCTCCATATTGCGCTGCTCAGGTGGTTCGATGCGGGCCAGGAGACCGTACACTGTGCCTGGTATCGGAAATGATGGGAGAGTCTTTAGAGTCCTTCATTTATTACGTATATCAGCAGTGCTACTCTCCTCAGTCAGCAGCAACAGCAGCAAGCGAAGAGGAAAGGTAGTTATCGAAGGCTTCTGAGGCCATACCGCTCCTTTGTTTGATCAGCAATAATTTATTAAGTGCATTCAAGCATTGTTCTATAAGATGGATTGCGCAGCTCCTATGTGCCCTCCAGTTCCTCCATGACTGTGGAGTAGGTCACAGGGACGTCAAGTGTGCCAACATACTCTTGTCCTTGGGGGCCGCCGAAGCCCTGGAGAACGGCCATCAGTGCCGGCAAGTGTATGTATTCGATCTGTCACTAGCGAACCTTGTAAATAGGCCTAAAGTGAAGCTCTGCGACTTTGGTCTGGCTCGACCTTATGTGCGTCATCGGGCACCTAAGAGGGCCGTAGGGGATGTGACAATGCGCGAGATGGACAAGCGTCGTGAGACCGCACCAGAGAGACTGCACAGAGCCTCCGACTACGGCGGGTGAGTGTGCCGGTAATGGTGATGATGATGAGCTCATTATAGGTACACCCAGCACGTAGGGACACCAGTGTGTTTGGCACCGGAGGTCCTATGCTGGTCAAAGCACTACAGTCTGGCAGAGGCTGACCTTTGGAGCTTAGCGGCGGACGTGATCGCTCGTCTAGTAGGTGGACCTTGGCCTAGTGGGCTGTTCTCCGAGGACTATACTGGAGATCCTGACTGTAGGGAAATGAGGGGTAGTGAGGGTAATGCAGAGTAGGTAATGGGGTGGAGAATATGCAAGACCAAGATGCCTGGATACTCCGACGGATCGCCTGCGTTATAGGGCGGCCCAGCGATAGGGAACTGAAGGCTGTGTGCCGGTGAGCAATAGCACCACACCTGAGTCGTCTCGCAGAAAGCTTCAGTAATGTTGCGTACCGTCGTGTCCTGGAGGCTCAGTACTTTGCTGGCCTCACTGTGGAGGATGCAAGTCGACCCGATGCCGGGTTAAGAGAGTAACCAGAAGCTGCTCGTTGGAACATCTGATAGAGTCCTGCTGTAGGCTTTATGAAGCAAGTAGCCCTAGTGGATACGACTTACTGCGGAGCATACTGCAATGGGACCCAGCGGATAGGGCCTCTCTTGAGGATGCAATGAACAGTGAATTCTTCTATTCAATGGGGGAGCATGAGTGGCCAGCATGTGACTGGAAGGTTTGCAGGCTACAGGACTCTGAGGACTTCGAGTAAGCTCATCAGCGGTACTTTTCGATGGAGCTCTGTGGCGTAGTTATGAGATCGGAGACTCTTGGGACAGTCGCACGTTAGACTCTGAGATGGCATGGGAAGTGGAGGCATGGCAGAAAAGGAGTACACAGCATCATCGGTCTTATACTCGGGGACGAGCGGCAAGGAGGAGCTATTAAAGAAGGAGGAGGACGAGCCGTACTGGCGTGAATCCACAGATCTACTTTCAATCGTTCTTGCACCATATCAATCGCCATCATGAACTGCAGCAGCTAGTATTAGGTTTGAAGGAGTAAAGAAATTCAGCATAAGCATGCAATTATGTATACTTTCATCATCATCACACTGCAGCAGAGTTTGCACAGTTGTACATCTCCCCTCTTGCTGCTGCTGGTCAGTAGTGGTTTATTAGATAGTCCACGTGCTGCATTGTAGAAAGGAGTTTCATCCTCACTACTTCCTTTGCCTTGAGTTTGTATCCCAGTGATTGACCCACCCACTCGAGTAACGCAAAACAGTGATAAAGTAAGGATACAGTAAGCGAGACTCACGAGAAAATATGTGGAGGAATCGCAAGTTCAAAGGAACACATAGCTTATTATCAACCACCACAGCAGCACTGCACATCGGGCAGCGTGGAAAACGAAAACGCGAGAATAATTATTTAGTTAGTGCACTGATCAGGGGACAGGTCAAGGTTGAGGGCACCGGCCACGGAAACATGGAAGATGTTGGTGTTAGCATTGTAGCTGCACTTCATGAACTGAGACAGCTGCTGGGTGTTCATACCAAGAGACTCGGCCAACTTGATGAGATCAGCGTTGTTCCAATCGGGGGCAACAGTAGTGCAATCAGACTCCATGGTATAGCCGATATCCTTGGCGTTGATCATACCAGCGACGTTAAGGTCGAAGGAGTTGTCGTGGAGCTCGACAGTGGCGGGCATGCCCATAGCGGAACCACAGTACTCACCCTCGGGCTTCTTGCAAGAGGAGCCAGCGCTACCAGTAGTGGTAGAGGCACCAGCGGCACCAGTGGTCTGAGGAGCAGCGGTAGTCTGTTGCTGAGACTGAGAGGAAGAAGTGGTAGTGGCAACCTCAGAAGGGCCAGTGGGCTCCATGAACTTGGTGGTAGCCTGGGGAGCAATAGTAGTCACGGGAGCAGCGGTGGTGGTGCTATCATCATCACTGCAACCGGTGAGGGAGACGGCGATGAAGGCACTGACGACAGCAGCGATGAACTTCATTACGTAGGTAAGTAAGGGAAGAAGAAACAGGAAAAGTCCTTTTGAGAAGAGTTGCTTAGCTAGCGTTTGGGAGGCTTTGTGTAATATGTCCCTAAACTCGTGTGCGAAAGGCTTATGGCTAGCAAACACTAGACGCTCGCGATACTATACAAAAGATATAAGTTCCGACATAACTATCCTCGACTTATTGTAAGATGCCATCAGGGCATTGTCACTCCAAGCCCGTTGAGGCTCAAAAATTAGCTGCGGAATTATGCACGCGTGCGCAAACCTTGGCAATTGGTTCTGTTTTATGACCCCACCGGTTACGCCCCTCGATAGAGAAGTCAACGGGGTCCTGTATTCAAATACCGATCGAACGTTATAGACAAATGATTGTTAGTTTTCCATTACGTCAGTACGAATTTGATCAAGTGTGAACTGGAATAAACGCGCCAAGCCGAAACCCTCCCCGAAAACTTAGAACACAACATGAGTCTCGCTTCACTGAGCAGAACAAGGAACTAACTGTCAGAGAGAATATACACTGCTGTGACTGCAGAGCGTGGTGAACACGCTAACTAGATGGTATAAGAACAGGAATATGCGAATGCAAAAGAAGTTTAGTTCAACACCGGAACACGGACTTCTTAATCAGAACACTGACCGGTGGTCATGTCCAAGGAGTGACCGCAGATCTTGCTAACGTCAAGGGTAAAGACATTAGAAGTGGCATTGTAATCGCAGAACATCATCTGCGACAACATACTAGGCTCCATTTGGGCAGACTTGGCCATAGCCTCGTAAGAGGGGCTAGTAGAGTCCAAGATCAATTGGGAGCAGTCGGAGGACATAGTGAAAGGAACGTTATCACAGGTCATTGTGTTGGCGAGGTTCATCGAGAAGTTGTCGCCATCGATGGTTACAGAGCCGGGCTGGCCCATGAAGCTACCGCAGTACTTGCCACTAGGCTTCGCACAAGTAACGGAACCGGTGGGGGCGCTAGTGGTAGACTGGAGGAAGCCGGTAGTGGGGGCTGCTGTGGTGGCAGGGGCCTTCGTGGTAGTAGTAGTACTGTCACTATCACTGCATCCGGTGAGGGATACGGCGACGAGAGCACTGGCAACGGCGGCGATGAACTTCATGTTAAAGGTCGGTGTAGAGAAAGAAGTCTGTTTGATTTCGGGAAGCGCGAAGCTAAGGAATTTTTGGAGACAAAGCTTTGTGCAAAATCCGGCGCAATCGCTAAGCGGCAAAATCTACCTTCCTTGAAGGAAAATGAGGAGCTCACAACTCAATGGAGCAGTGAGTGGACGACGTGCATATATCACAGATCAGTCCCGGGAATATTAATACAGGTGGCGGTGAGAAAAAAATAATGTGATCCATGCGCCGACTCGGAACTTCCGAGTCGGAAGCAATGTCTTTTCGATGGTGAAACCCCCTATCGTTAGAGGAACGGAGTCCCGTAGCCCTTCAAACCTTGAAGTAGTCTCTGTGCGAAAACGATGTTGATTCCGATTGGATACACGAGGTTACGAGGTATTGTGACGTTCCGTATACGATGTAGGTTTGTTGAAGTCGAGATAGTTTGGAGTCTGCACGCATGCGCAGTCGCACAACCCTTAGAAACGCGTAGACGAAATGTTACCACTATATTGAACAAAACCCTCTATTCTTTGGAAATAAGTCAACCGCGATGAAAGCGACCACAAAACAAGGCCTTCGCTCAAAGGCACAGCTGGACACCACCACATTGCAACATGCGGCAGACCGCGCTATACGGTTCAGCTGGATAGTAAACACGCAACTGATTAACACTGTTGCTTAGATAAGTCAAGAGAGCCTAGACCACTGACGTTAACACTGAAAGTATCATCAGACGGCTCATAGCTTATGCTCAAAGTAGAAGCCAATTCTTGAGGGGGGATACCGAGGGTTTGGGCAAGGGCCACCATAGCAGGGTTAGAATAGTCGGGCTTGAAATCAGTGCAGTCCTCTAGAGTGTATCCTACGTTCTTAACGTTAACCAATGGGGCAACACTGAGACCGAATGTGTCCTGTCCAATGGTTGCGACCCCACTGAACATAAGGTATTTGCCGCAGTATTCTCCACGGGGAATGACCAAGCAGGATGTAGTGGAAGCGGTCGTTGGTCCGCTTGTAGTAGAAGTTACCGGAACGCTTGTGAACACGGACGAAGTCGTTCCAGTGCTGCTTGGTACAGTGGTGTTACTAGACGGAAATGTACCGTCTGTAGTTGAGGTAGCAGTAGCTGTACTAGCACTGCCCGTTGTCGAGACCGTTGTGCCTGTCACGGTCGTCGAAGTAAAAGTAGCCGGCATAGTCGTTGTTGCATTCACCGAGATAGTAGTATTGATCGGTTAAGTAGAAAAGCCGCTAGTCGAAGTTCTTGGGGTCCAAGCAGTTGTAGCCATAGGTACCGCCGTAGTAGGAGCCGCCGATGGCTGCGCTGTGGTAGTAGAGTTGTCACTGCAGCCGCTCAAATAGACGGCGAGCAATCCTGCAGCAGCGGTTGCAAAGAATTTCATTGATGCACAAAAACTGAAAACGTCAGATTTGAGACAATACCGTAATTAATCGCACTTTATCAATGTAACTCATACGAGGCTAGGGGCTAGCCCCTTGACCCTAGGCTAGCCCCTTGGCCCTAGGCTAGCCCCTTGGCCCCTAGCTGTCTTCCTCCGGGACTTGCTCGGGTGTCTCATCTACACAAAGTTTGGTGACTAAGGGTCTAAAATAACGGAGAGCTTATGGAGTGAATCAGCCGTATTTATATAAACTAAACACTTATAATCTATCAGACACAGACCAGAGCAAAATGCTCAAATACCCAACCCCACTCCAGGGAACTGATATAAATCTTTCCACAACAAGTACCGCTCATCAATAGACAGAACCTGGGGATGTCCAGAAGGAAAGAGAGTTCAGTTAGCAGTATTTCAGTTATTAGCATGAGGTAAAACTGGCAGGTAGTTCAGTGTGAAGGAAAATATGAAGTAGTCTAGTAACCGTGATGGTCTCGACCATTTTCAGGCTCACAAGCATCATGAGTCATGGTTACCGAGACCTTTGGCTTCCAATCAAGATGGAAGCTATCACTGGGAAGATTATATGTGATGGTAAGTACTTGTTGGAGCTGATCCGTAGTAAGGCCAAATTCTTGGGCCACACGAGCAACCTCTTCACTGGAGTAGTCGGGCTCGAACTCTTTGCAATCCTCAAGATGGAATGGTATGCTCTTGAGGTCAACCTTCGGCTCATAGTCGAAATAGAATACGTGTTCTTCAATAAGTATCCGAGCCATCTCGCCATTGATTTTACCGCAATACTCTCCAGCAGGCTTGCCAGAGCAGTATTCGTCGTCTCCTCCTGAATAAGCTGTTGTTGCATCAGGTTCATAGTGGTTATCGGGGTCGAACGCTGTAGTAGGGGCCATGAAATGATCTCCGTCACTTGATGTTGTTTCATGCATGCTTGCTGCAGTAGTTGGAGCAGCAGTGTTCCTGCTACCATCACTCGAACACCCGCTCATAAGCACCATTACCAAGGCGAGGCACACTCCCGCAAAAGAAAACGTAGACATTGGTAGACTAAATGAAAATCAGTAACAACTAGCGGTCACGAAAAATCTGTAACTTACTAATATTGAAAACTTTCACAAGTCACATTATTCGGTATAATGGATTGCGCTATAGCTCGGAAAGCATCATTTTGTGACTTCATGTCTACAAACTGGTGTCACAAATCATCACTGTGACATCGTTGTCCCGCCAGTATGGTACTGTGTGTCCCTTCGCTAAACGGATAAATACTTTATATATCATGTGCATCGAAATGACGGTTTTTCAACTAGTGCATAAAACATCGTAGTAAAGTTAAAAGACACGAGCAGCTAGCACAAATCTTGGCACCATTGATCAAAGCAATAGGCAAGTGGTTGTCGATGGATACAGTATAATACAAGGAGCTTGCAAGGAGAAAACGATTGTGGCACACAAGAGAAAGGGCCCTTGGCGAATCAGACCAACTACTCAAAGGCGTGATGGACTAGTGCTGCTTCTAGATCAGCCTCGGGCTTTTGTGAGATTGATGGAAGAACAGGGGGATGATAGATGCAATCTCTTTAAGCAGGGAATAATATACTGAGTTCTCTGTTCATGTTAACTAGCCATCCTTTGCAGCCTACTAGCTACCTGGCCTCTTCAGGATTGGTGCAGTCCTCGACTACTAATCAAACATAACTAATCTGGCCTCAGAATGCTGGCCAGCATACTGCCCTCGTACGTCTGCGCCTCATCACGTCGGAGATAGACTACTGTATTACGGTGGTTTTTTACTACTCGCTAATGTGGGTAATGAGTGTCATCTACAGGCTCTACTCAAGTGTAAAAGCCAAGAGATACTCTTACTGAAGGCTGGATGAATTACACTAATTTGTCAATTTGGTTATCGTGAGCCCGTGACATTGTGTGAAGAACTCAGCTGACACAGTGGGATATACTGTCATACTAGCTTAATAGCCACAGTCATAATAATTGGGTATGGTAGAACGTGAAGGACGAGCTTCGAGGTTGCATGTCTCAATTTCGGATGTAATATAGAGATGGTATTCTATAAAGTTGAAAGCAGCTTCTATTTTTACGTTTTTCGTGTTACTATAATGAAGTTCTTCCCCGTCGTTGCCTCCGCTGTTGTTGCCCTCTCTTTAACTGGTTGCAGTGATGATGACTCTACCACGACTGTTTCTCCCAGTACCACAACAAGCGCTGCGGCCCAAGCCACTACTGCCGCTATGGAGACTACAACGTCTTTCCTCCGTCCCACTACAGCTCCTGGTGACTCCACTACTGCTGCTTCTGGTGAGGCGACTATCAGTTCCTCTGGTTCTGAGACTACCGCTCCTAGCGATGGTGGAAGCTGTTCGGCTACCCCTTCTGGCAAGTATTGCGGTAAATACATGATGTTTAAGGGTACTGCTACTATCGATGATGGAACCTTCGGCTTAAGTGTTAAACCCGTTGTGAATATCAATGGTGTCGATTACACTATGGATACTTGTACCGACTTCGAGCCCGACTACAGTGATCCTCAAATGGTGGAAATGGCCCAAACTATCGGTATGACTCCTGAGGAGCTCGATCAGGCTATGACTGTTACTTACGATGAGTCCAATGATACCTTTAATATCTCTGTGCAGGGATTGATGTCTCTTGACCTTTCTAAGGATCAGTGCTAAAGTGCATTGTGAAGATGGTTGTCACCATTGGTACATCGAGCAGATACGTATTTGATAGTATCATCTTGCTCTCCATTGTTTTGACTAGTTTAAACCATATCCCTTTTTGTGATGGTTTAATCTATTTATCGTATTGTGTTTTTAACTGGTCTACGGGCGGCGCTGGAGGCAGCACCGGCCCGGTGCCACTGGGACATGGTAGGTCTAAAGAAAGGGGACACTCGACACAAAGCTTACGGTAGTCTATACAGAATGAACTAGCGAAATATATTATTGGCACTTAAGTCTGTGTAAAGGCACCGCAGTCAACTGTGATTGCCAATACAAGGTATATAAGGCTTGTTCCTTTAGCCTTGCGCAAAATTTTGAATAGGTATGACGAGGGTGAGTACCACCAGTGATGACCGGCCCGCTCATAGAATGAGCCGACCGCCCATTTATATAAAGTTCCGCCGTATGTTATTGAGAGAGGATTCCAAGGGAAGCTCCCTGAGTGAAACCTCAGTAGAATATAATCCCGTAGCTGAAAAAGCGTATTTACGGCGTTGGCCGGAATGACAAATATAACAACCAGGGGACACTGTTCGAACACTGTTTACATAAACTAAACACTTATAATCTATCACACACAGACCAGAGCAAAATGCTCAAATACCCAACCCCACTCCAGGGAACTGATATAAATCTTTCCACAACAAGTACCGCTCATCAATAGACAGAACCTGGGGATGTCCAGAAGGAAAGAGAGTTCAGTTAGCAGTATTTCAGTTATTAGCATGAGGTAAAACTAGCAGGTAGTTCAGTGTGAAGGAAAATATGAAGTAGTCTAGTAACCGCGACAGCCATCATGAGCCATTGTCACCGAGACATTTGGCTTCCAATCAAGATGGAAGCTATCACTGGGAAGATTATATGTGATGGTAAGTACTTGTTGGAGCTGATCCGTAGTAAGGCCAAATTCTTGGGCCACACGAGCAACCTCTTCACTGGAGTAGTCGGGCTCGAACTCTTTGCAATCTTTAAGATGGAATGGTATGTTCTTCAGATTAACCTTCGGTTCATAATGGAAATAGAATACGTGCCCTTCGATAAGTATCCAAGCCATCTCGCCATTAATTTCACTGCAATACTCTCCAGCAGGCTTGCCATAGCAGGACTCTCCATCGCCTCCTTTATAAGGTGTTGTTGTATCAGGTTCATAGCGGTTATGAGTCTCGAACGTTGTAGGGGCCACGGGATGGTCAGACTCGCAGAAATCATGAGTCATGGTTACCGAGACCTTCGAGTTCCAGTCAAGATTGAAGCTATCACTGGGAAGATCATATGTGATGGTAAGTACTTGTTGGAGCTGATCCGTAGTAAGGCCAAATTCTTGAGCCACACGAGCAACCTCCTCACTGGAGTAGTCGGGCTCGAACTCTTTGCAATCCTCAAGATGGAATGGTATGTTCTTGAGGTCAACCTTCGGCTCATAGTCGAAATAGAATACGTGTTCTTCAATAAGTATCCGAGCCATCTCGCCATTGATTTCACCGCAATACTCTCCAGCAGGCTTGCCAGAACAATATCCGCTTCCAGTATAAGGTGTTGTTGCATCAGCTCCATGGCGGTTATCTGGGTCGAACGCTGTAGTAGGGGCCATGAAATGATCTCCCCCATTTGCAGTAGTTGGATCAGCAGTGTTGCTGCTACCATTACTGGAACACCCGCTCATAAACACCATTACCAAGGCGAGGCACACTCCTGCAAAAGAAAACGTAGACATTGGTAGACTAAATGAAATGTAAAAACAACTGAGCAAACACGATCAGCCCAGCACCCACGAATGGTGGAAACACTTAAAAGTCACAGTATTCGGTATAATAGATTGCGCTATAGCTTGGGAAGCACCCTGTTGTGAGTTCCTGTCTACAAACTGATGTCACAAGTTGTAACTGTGACGAAATCACAGGATATACGGATAGCCGAATGTCCTCCATGGTTTGAAGACTTCCATTCGAACTCGCGGAAACAACTTTGTAAAACGTTCGAGGGCGCATGAGAAAGCTACGCCACTGTAAAATGCAATTTCGGAAACTGGTAGAGGAAGGATTCCCCAGAAACTGCTGGATCGAAATTTCATCCCGCGAAAGATTACAAAGCAAAAAACTTACAACTAGAAAGTTTTTCTTTGCTTTCCACACTTGTGCTTTTCTCAGAATATTTCAACAATACGAGACTCTCGCAGGGAGAGATGTGCCTTAGAAAGGCACAAAATGTCAACTACACGGAAGAGTGGTAGAATATTTGGAGGTACATGTCTGCTGGCGAGTGGTGTGAGAGAATTTCACAGAAATTCGGTCGATGTTCAAACCTCCCGAGACCAAGGGGGGCTTTCACTGCGGCCGCTCGACAAGGTAGTTGTAGGACTCGACTGAGCGATCTAAACGCGCAATCCAAGCACTTGACGCCAACTAAACTCTATAGACTACGCGTGCATCGAAAGGAAACTCTTCAACTAGTACATTGACGAGTGTAGTGGAGCTTAATAGTTGAAAGACAAGAGAGGCCAGCGCTAATCATAGCCCCGTTGGGTCGATGATAAGCGTTGTACACTCAGGAATATAGTATGATACATGAGCGGGAACGTAGGAGATGATTGTGATACACAACAGAAGGAACTTTTGCCGAAGTATGCCGCTCACTATTGATCACTTATCAAAGTGCTCTTAGTGCTCTCAGTCAACACTGGTCCCTAGTGAGGCTGATGGGAGCATTAGGAGGATGGGACACAGAGAAACTATCATTCAATGGAGAATAAGAAATCTTGACATCCTTGTTCATTTCGGCAGTCGTCGTACTCATCCTACTAGCTACCGCGGCCACCTGGGGATTACTGTAGTCCGGCACGAGATCAGTGCACTGGTCGACGTAGTAGGCGACATTACTAACAAGATCACCAGAAGGTATAGCGACGGAGAACGCCTTTGACCTGATGGTGACGCTTCCCATTAGACCTTCATAGTTGAAGCAATAGACTCCAACAGGACTGTTAGGACATATAATCGCTGTCGGGTTTCCACCGAAGTCGGTTACCGATTCCTCAGAGGATACGGCGACGGGCCTGCCAGTGGGTGCAAGGAACGCCTGCTCTTGTAGAGCCGCCTGCTCAACTGCTGCGTGGTCCGTACAGCCGGAGAAGAATACTGCAGCGATTGCACAGCAGAACAATGCCACTGAACGCATAATTGAATGAAAGAATAAATCTGCTTAAGCTTGGGTAACGTGCGAAACTATTTCAGCGACCCCCGATACCCTAGTAGATACTAGTAGCCTCCAGTATGTCTTGGCCGGTTCTGTTCTCTATCTGTGCCGGTAACTCTACAGTTGATGCCATAGAAAACAGGGGTTGAG
>JAAPAO010000479.1:0-21935 GCA_013115145.1 Perkinsus chesapeaki
AAGTGGCGCCCCCGTTGGCATTGCTTGTCCGATCCCGTGTTGCAATGTTTTCCCATCACGCGATGGTGTGAGTGATTCTGTGGATTGTTTACAGTTACTAAGTTACTAACGCAACTCATGAAGTTTTTAAGTAAACTCACATATACTATTTAAAGGGACAGTGAGCTCCCTTGAACCATTGATACTGGACGCGATAATCTTCGCTTCACCTTGGCGTGCATTTCGCGACTTCAGAGTGACGATAGCGCCCACAGGCAAGTTGCTCACTGCCGGTAGGACAACCTCGAGATTCCTGAACAAGATACTATTCCAGTGACCACTAGTAGAGACCCACTTTCCGGGCGATTTCCCAACGACCGTCTCAAGATGGGTGCATTCCATTGAAGCGGATTCGCCAGATTCCATCAGCTTCCCGCGGCATCGTCCAGCATCACACTCCTTTACGATCATCTTTTGTCGGAAAAACTTCGACGACTTGTCACGTATCCGAACAACTAGTCCCGGTTTAACCCATTCGGGCTTCGCCGTGAGATCAACCACGGTCACGTCAAGCCTTTCTTCGCGAACGCCTTCCGAATGGTCTCGCGGCGTAGGGACAAAGCGGCTCTTCTTCCGACTAGGCGACTGCTCCCGAACCTCCCCCCGACCACGCATTTCGCGCGCTTTCCGGAAGAACGCAGTTTCCGCGGTGGCACGTCTGGAGTCTGAAAGTATCAAGATATTCTAGTTTAACCGCTGACGGTTGTTTACCAGCGATTGCAGAAGTTATATGTTTCCTGCTCCTTGATGAGACACTCCGTTGAAGGAATTCAGTATTGACGCCGACACGCCCCTCCTGTTTGGACTCGTCTCGCCGTCTTTTCTCCGCCTCCTGTATCAACAGACCGGCGATCCATTTATCCTCATCAGTCATTCTCTAATCGGGCACTCTTTACTTGAAACGCAACCACCACAGTATCATTTTGTTTACAACAAGTCAAGTAATGAAGATGAACTAGTTGGATAAAGGCGATTCGATGACGACTAAGCAGGTGGAACAGCATGACATGGATGCTAGCAAATCCAGCATTAACATTTCCACAAGTTAACCTACCCAATCAGAGGTAGCTTACCCTCCAGACAGTCCGATCACAAGCGCTCAGTGACATATGTGTCGCCGGGTTGATAGGGAGTGTTGGTCGGGTTTTTGGGACCTACTGCATCCTGGATGGCTTCATCGGCTCTTCTCAGTAAATGCTCTATCCTTTTCGCCACGCATTTTAAGTTGAGCCAGGACGAATCGCACGTTGTGGCAAAGCGAGCGTGCAGGTCTCCAGATAGCAAGTCCAGCAAATAAACAGCGCCCGACTTGTCAACGACCACGATGAGATCGCCACTTGAAGTCTGAGCGATGCACCGCAGCGGCAAGCATGCTCCCCTATCGGCAATGCACCAGGAGTACACCACAGGCACCCCACCGGTTCTCTCCTCGATGGAATAAGTACTTTCCAACGAGGCAAGCCTAGAACGCGGAAGAGGAGCCGTCGCGCCTTTGCGTGGGCGGCGCAGCTCTCCCACAGTTTGCTCGTACCTTTGGATATCTCTAGGTTTCACGGACACAACCGATACGATACCACTGAGCATTCCAACCATCACAAAAGAATCTTCCACGTCCACATTGACAACCTCCTCACCAACGGTAACAGTCCGAGTTGGGCGGGAACAGTCCCTACAGGACAGCAACACCAGCTGCTGATCGCCAATGCTACCAGCTTCGCGATGGCATATGGGGTTCTGCTGCCAGTCAGGAGCGAGCGGTAGGGAGTCAAAGGAGAGCGAAAATTTCCCAGTGGTGAGCTTCCTCGGAGCGGTACTTCTACTTTTCGCGGCAGTGGTAGGGCGAATAGTGGCGCGCCACACAGTGACTCGATAGCCAGAGCCGTCCCCGTGAAGAGCGATGAACCGCACAGTGTGTGACACATAAGTAGTAGGTAGAACTGTGAGACCCGAAATAGGCTTCCGGCCACCAACATCCAGGATTTCGACACAGGAGAACGGCTGCAGGGCGTACCTGTAGACTTTGCCGTCTTGGCAGCCGCAAAGCAGGGTGTCAGAGATGGGCACATGGGCAAGCGAGGTACATGTAACACGCATTGCTGGGCATCCAGGGTGTGCCTTGGGACCGGGATGGAAGACACGGTGACACCTCGGTGGTCCCGAGCTCGGCGAGAGACTAAATAGCCACACCGGCCCGCCCAGTTGGGAGCCCACCCATGATGTGCTGATGGCTAGGGAGGGCCAGATCGAATTGAACGACGTAATCGCCACCACGGGTCCAGGCGCTGCCACGCACAGGTCGGTTCCACAGCAATCATCTCGAGGGTTCACGGTGACAGCAGTCGCCCTGAGCTTGCCAAGAGCGAGCAAGGACGGATACTGGCGCACCACACAGCCAGCGAACTGGTCAATCATGTCGATAGATCCGTCCGTCCGACATGTCACGAGGAGGTCTCGGGCACCACCGTCCAGGCCGAGGCTCCACGGGTACACAAGATCAACCGGTGCAGAGTTTTGCAGGCCAACAAGAATCTTTCCGTGTCCATCTGGTGACCAGCAGTGCCTCCGGATTTCACTTGCGCTGTCCACTGTCATCAACCTTCCCGAGAACTCGTTGAGAGCCGCCCATTTTATGCACACACCTTCGCTCTGTGATTCGGAGCTCGAACGTGCGGCAACCTTTCGGGCTTCTGTGTTTGGCCGGATGGTATAAAAGCGTTTACCGGCGACAACAAGCTTGCCTGGGAGCGAAACGAGCAGTCTCCCTACGACGCTTAATTGCCCTTTGCCACTCGGGATCTCCGTGACGACCGAAAGCCTTGCGGCGTCCCAGATGATAACGTTCGAGCCTTCATCGATGCTCGCAACATATGCACCATCCAGGCAGACAGCTACGTCAGTTAGAGGTCTCTCATGGCCTTCCAAGCCCCGTCTAAACCCCCTATAGGATGCAGACTGCAGAGTGTACGTGGGAAGGATTGGGCTGGAAGTGGCCACCACCAGAAGGGAGTGCCGAGCCGAGTAAGCCAGCCCTCGTACCACTCCCTCTGTCGGCGAATTCACATCTCGCGCTGGCGTCACCCTCGCCTCCACAGTGAGACGCTTCGTCTCGATAACACAGAATGTGCCATCGAGCGAGGCCGACAGGAGATACCTAGACCCTCCCTGCTCCTCAACTGGGCCACCAAGTCGAACTAGTCTCGAGACCGCTCCGCTATGTACCCCTTCAACGGACTTCACATGCGACAGTTTAAGCTTCGCTTTCGCATCAGTTTCTAGTGCAAAAAAATGTAGTCCACCGCGGACGTCGCAGAGCAGCCAAGGTGAGCCATGGTGTTCGATGCACGTCATTTGGTTCAAGAGTACGCGGACTCTCTTCCGTCCGATCCGCAGCTTGTGGCAATTTCTATAACGAAAGTTTATTTCCGTTTTCCTGGGTTCCTCGGCGTCGCTGAATGACTTGTTCTCCTCGCTCGAGAAGACTCGTTCCCAAATACTGACCCGACTGTCAGCGTAAAGCACGCAAATGATCTGGCAAAATAAATCAATACAAATCTGGAGCCCGAAGTGACCTTAGCTGCTTGATCAAGGCAAACCGCCATGGCACAGCTCTCAGTAGAGCAAGATCGAATCTGCGAGCGATTTTGGGGAAACCAAAATTTCGGCGGACGCCTTACAGGTGCTCGGAGCTCCTGTACAAGCACAAACTTCCTGTTCTGCGGGGACCAGATGCTGACCACCGAGGAGCGATCATGAGTGGTGATGATCGACTCCAGCGCCTCGCTGTAACTGTTTCGCCAGTCGGACATTTTAGATATCACCATCTTACTGCAAGGTTAATATGGATTCTCCCGGATGCATTGCCGAGTCCACGAATTTGGAACATTTCATCCACGCCGGACAGACAGTGAGTCCGCCAGGCTCGTCGTCGATGGAGTGCGATGGCATGCTGCTTAGAGAGAAAACCCCATCTGAGGCTACTGCCACCAACACGTACTACCTGCCACTGGGATGATGGTGCTGATCCGGTGAGAGCGCCACCCTTTCCACTAGGTAGTCGATGAGCTTGACCCAGGTAAGTCCTGTGAGCCGGCGGGAATCATCAATATCTGACAGAGCTTCGTAGAGCTCTACGACACCTGCTATATATGGTATTATGCTCTGTGGGCTGTAGCTGCCAGCTCTGAGAAAAGACAAAGTTAATACCTGTGCAACGTTGCGCCGAGCCGTCACAGTACGCTCGGTCAGGAATAACTGGGGCCCAGACGACGGTATCTCGCGCATTCTACAACTGACCGTATTAGCTGTGGCCGAGAGCCTCAAACGGTCCCACTCACAAATTGCTAAGCTTGGCTTACCAGAGAAAGGCGTACGGTGGCGACTTAGCCTACTTTAAGAATATCCCCACGAGTTGGTTCAGAGTAAGCAGTTGGCGATCCTCCTGGCGAAACGAGGCACTAGTCGAGGAGGAGTCTGGTGTATAAGTCGATTGCCTCCGACGCCGCCGCCCTGACCGATGCTGGGCTTCGAGGAGACGGCCTAGATCCATCTCATACCTGACCGGCTCGTCTGCCGTTTCAATGGAAGGCGCGGCAAGCGGTGGTCTCCCTTATTGCGGCGAGGGGAGAGCTGCCGTGCTATCAATTCCTGACCAGTCGGATATCACACAGTGAGGTCCGAGACTTACATGAATGTCGACGAGAGCGTCCTTGTCCAGATCTGAAAGTATCCTATCAACCTCGAGTGGGGGGCATTCCATTATTAACAACTGTAAATGTAAGCCTGTACTCCCTCTGGTGAAGTGGGTGTATTATCCGGAAATCCTTGAAACCGTGAATGCAATAATGGCGCGACTTCTAAAAACTTTTCCAGTGTAAAATTCGTTGAACAACCCTCGTGCAGTACTGGATGCTCAAACGAGCCGAGCACCAAATCTATTATAAAAAGACATCCCTCAACACGTAGAGGAGGTCTCAGCTAACTTACTCCGGGTTGCGGACCCTATTATCAAGATGAGAGCTTCTTGCCGGTGGCATCACATTGGGCCACGGATCCAGCAGCGCCTTGCTCACTAATACAGATAGCTCGAGTTCATTACTGCTCTGTTGTATAATCGGGCAACTATTCTTTAATATTTTTTGGAAGTCCTATCAAGTGCCGTCGCCCGCGCTCGGCTTTGTTTGACGAGCAAATTCGTGGCGCGTGACGGAATCAATCGTCTCATGTTTATGCGTTCATATTCTATTGTTACGCCGCATTGGTGAGCTTTTAAAGAGCTAGAGCTGAAAGACATATCGAAGCGTCTGGTAGCTGGTTCCCTCAGGAGCTTCCCCCATGATACCTAGAGTCTTGTGGATTGCCAGACCTAACAATTATTTTCAACTACGACTCCTCCCCCCATCAGAGATAGACCTTGGCTCAACTACCCTGGTCTATAGGAATTATTAGGTCATATTTAGTCCCCTTCTACTCCAGAGTTTGAGCCTGTCTCTTCCCTAGTTGCACTTATAATGACCACAATTGTGCTGAACTAATGAGCCTTGTGAGAAATTCAACCTGGTAAATTAAATATAATTGATACTAATATGACTAGCCTTAGAGCAGAAGAACGTGAGTGTTGTATCATGCATTGCTCGTTATTAAGGACCGTTTCAATCCAGATATTAATATGAAATATTTATATGGATTGGGTGTCCAATATCTTTCATCAATAATGAAATATCTGCTTTTCTGTTTTCATGTCTTTCTGTTTATCAATAATGAAATTTGCCCCTTTCAGTTTGTTATTACAATGCCGGTTGCTGAACAACCCGGTGACATCAGTACCTCTACAGTGTCGGAGATGGCTCCCTGTGAGCACTGCCCTGGCGGCGTATGCTCTATTCGACCCAAGGCGTCCCAAGGGCCTTCCGAGGCTTCTACTGGCGACGCCCTCAGTCCCCACCGGACATTCGAACAGTCGGTTTCGCACGAAAGAGCAGTTCGAGCTCTGAAGAGAGAGAATCAACCCGGCAGTCTGTTTGTTCGCGGTCGGCAAACTTTGATAATCGATAAGAGAGATAGGAGCCGACATGGGCCAGAGAAACTTTTGAAGGAGTACGACCTTCAGAGGGTCATCGGCAACGGCTCGCAAGGTTCGGTGTGCGAAGCCGTCTGTCGGGCTACTGGGGATCGACGAGCGATTAAGATCATACCAAAATGCGATGCTGTTCTGACCGGCGGAACTTGTAGCTTGGAGGAGATATCCATCGTTAACCGACAGATGAAGCGGGAGGTAGGGGCGATGGGCCGCCTAGATCATCCTAACATATGCCGACTCTTTGAGATCTATGAGGACAGTATGTCATTCTATCTTGTAATGGAACTATGTCGTGGTCCGGAGCTCACGGACTATCTACTGAAGGAGCGGTATCTATCGGAGCCCGAAGCAGCCAGGATAATGCGGGGTCTTTTGTCAGCGGTCAACTACTGCCATAGTAAGGGCATCATTCACCGAGACATCAAACCAGAAAATATATTGTTTTCGACGCCATGTGAGAAGTCACCGGTGAAGCTTATCGACTTCGGATTCAGCGCTAGGGTATTTCAGAACTCCTGCGCTTTGGGCTGCTGCGGAGAGGACCATGCGAAGGAGATAGACTTGGGAACACGGAAGGTGTCCCGTTTCGAGCTTCGGTACTGTGGGCTGCCGAAGACCGATGTTGTTCAGCGGCAGCGAGAATCCTTCAAGGACGAGCCGGCTGGTGGAATTTCTCTTGTTAACGACTTCGGCATCGGAGCTCAGAAATTGCACGGTTTGGTGGGCACGCCCTACTATGTGGCGCCCGAGATTATTGCGGGACATCAGCATCACACTGGCATGGACATGTGGAGTTTAGGAGTCCTGTTGTTCGTTCTTCTGGGTGGCTACGCTCCCTTTAGAGGAGCTACGACTGGTGAGGTGTTGGAGTCTATCACTAAGAGCCAGGGAGTGGAGTTCCCTGAGAAATGGTGGGGAGGGGTTTCGGAGGAGGCTAAGGACCTTATAAGACGGTTGATGGAGCGAGACTGCGGTAAGCGGCTCACTGCAGCGGAGGCCTGGGAGCATCCCTGGATGAAGCGCTATCGGCCGAGTAATGATGATGTGAGACTCTACCCGGAGTCTTTTGAGACCTTCGTCCATGCCAGCAAACTGCGACAGGTTGCGGTGAATGCTATTGCTTATAACTTATCGGTGTGCAGTTGCGCGGAGTGGATACGAGAAATATACAGGACTTTCGAGGCACTCGATGAGACGGGATCTGGAACGATAAGTCTTACTGAGTTCAGAGCGGCGATGAAGAAGGCTCGGCCCGATATGGATAACGATAAGATCGATGAGATATTCAAGGGCATCGACACTGATGCGAGTGATGCTATCGATTACACTGAGTTCTTGGCTGCGGCTATCTCCCAGGTGACGTTCTCCCGAATAGACCTCTGCAAGAAGGCTTTCCGCATTCTTGATCGGAAGCAAGATGGTGTGATATCGTCGGACGAGTTGCAGCAGATTATGGGAATAACTCAGCGGGATGATCTCGACAAGGAGTCCATAACCGAAGTCATTCGCGAGTTTGACAGTAATGGTGACGGCTTCATCGACTTCCAAGAGTTCCTCGCAATGATGCAATCGTATGATGTTGGCTCTTCAACGCCATGAGTGGTATCTTTTAGTCTACATTTCTAACCGGTCCCTTTTCATACAGGAAAGGACTCATCTGTTCATCATTGTGTACCAATTATAAACTCGACATTATTTCCCTTTCGATGGTTGTATGTGTTTTCCATAGTGTCCGAATACCAATAGAAAGCCACGCGACCGATGGAAGCCAAGGTGGAAGAATAACCGTAAATCCGCCTGCTAATTTGGATCCTCCATTTTCCCGTGGATACGCACCAACTAGGGCGCAGAGACTCCATTGCCGACTCTACAAAACTTCACGATCGCTTTCAGAATAGCTTGCGATCGTTAAAGGGCAAGGCACCTTCGATCTTGGGACATGCCCTGTCCTCAGCAACAACAACAATTGGAGTCGATGCTCGCCTAGATACGTGGGCGATGAAATAGGAAATGCCAGGAAGTTCTGGCATGATGGGCTAAAGAGGTGTACCGATTTAAGAAGGAAGGCTTGAGGCTGTGAATGAGTGGGAGGCATGCAGCATCGGTTAACACATCATCCAACAATCAAGGTGTATCACATAGGTTTAATATGCAGAAAGTGACAGTGATGGACTTGAAGGAGACAGAAATTGTGTCACAGAATATGGTGACGCCAATTCTTTATCGAAGTTTTGGCGCAGGGGGCGGATTATTCCCAGACCGAGTGGGAAAGCATTGTTCATGACCCCGTAGCTCCTGAGTTTCAAGTACACCATTTCATGTTCCCTTCTAGAATCCTTTGGGCATCAATTCTGGCCAGCATCACCATTCCCGTAGTGGTTGGTATAAAGATGTGTGGTTTCGATGTCATCAAAGGCTCGTATTTAGGGGCGCTTTCAAATCTTCACTTTGGCATTGATGTAACTGCGGTCACCAAAGGCGCCTTCCAAGCGAACATTCATGTTGTAAACGACTCCAGACGGCTCCTTATGTGCATTGGTGTTGAATGGTTCAAGGTGCCTCCTGAGCGTACTTCGTCACGAGATGCTCACAGAGATGGAACTTATGAAGCTAGAAGTGAATGTCTCACCAAAGTGGGTGCCATCGTTGGATGGACCAACCGTAGTTGGCTTGCGTGGGTCTCCGAGAACCAAGACGATATGG
The DNA here is from genome assembly GCA_013115145.1 of Perkinsus chesapeaki. NCBI lineage: Eukaryota > Perkinsozoa > Perkinsida > Perkinsidae > Perkinsus > Perkinsus chesapeaki. Next base: position 8,819 of record JAAPAO010000479.1, read on the forward strand.
ATCTGAATCATGTGGTGAACTTGGAGCACACCAGAGTTGCTTGCCGGCAGCTACCTAAATCGGTACCCATGATACCTATTTGGTTAGCGACACCACTTAATGCGAGTCTGCCTCAGCCGCTCGATATGAATATTTAGTGTTCAGATCTAACGAGCGTATAATGGATTTTAGTTTATTTGTTGATCCTATCTGGTAGGGCCCCCTCAGTCACCATATAGTTCTTGCTAAATCTATGCTGACAGCTGCCAAGGCATTGGAAGTATCGCCTTGATAATCGAGCTTTTAGCAGTTTCTCGGTTTACTATTGCCTCAGTTGATCATGCATGTAGACAACACACCAAGGGATATTCCGTCACCACCAGCTTTGTTGCAGTCATATTCAAACATATGAGTAAACAACGGCTTCCCAGGAGTAGAGTTATCTGCCTCCAACTTGAGATCACAGAGTTGTGTTGGTCATACACAGGACTGCTTCCGCGATTGAGTCAAGTGAAAAAGAAGGTCTCTTGCATTGAGCTTTCTCCAGTGAACCATGCGGTATCAGACACATCATTCGGATATTGGCTTTATGGCAGTTATTCCGTCTGAGTCTGATTTTGATCTAGAGAACGATCAGGTGTTACTTTGAAATACATTAGAGATATTAGGATTAGCTTGTCTCAGGTCCATTGCTCCCTTGAGTGTTGTCAGCCATATTATAAACGCAACAAACGCAAGGCAAGACGGCTACGGATCTATTCTAATCTTGCAGTCCAAGCCTCCTTGGTCCGTGTTTCAAGACGCGGGAGGCATGACCACAAAACGGTACATATCCGCAAGTGTACGCATGCACTGTACGTGAGCCAGTGAAGAGTACACTGCATGGTAAACTCAAGTATTAACTTCTACTAACACTTATGAAGGTAAATATGAAGTACTAAACCACTGACAACTACTGCGATCACCTTGCCATAGCAAAACCAATCTTATTGTTATCACGATCGAAATAGAAATAGTTCCCAAGAATAGCATTAACCCCTAGAGTGACGTCATCGTCGCCATCAAACCGAACACGTACGAGACAAACATCACCTTGAGCCCTCAATACAAGATTGCTAGCGGGAATGACAAGGGCGACCTTTTCCCCTTTCAATCCCTTCGCGAGAAAAGTCATGGACGGTAGATTGGGAGCATCAGAGCACGAGATGTACAAATTTTTTTTTGGCGTCTCTTTGATTTGTACCTTTTTCTCGCCGGCGGTCTGCAAGCGAGTAATAACTTGACTTTTGAACTTTCGATTCATAAAAATGACCATGCTACCGGTATCAAGACAAGCAGGCTTCACCATAGCGATGGTATTTTTTGGGTCAGTTCCAATTGTCAATCCGAGGACTTGGAACGAAAAATCCTCCCTATCTACGATTTGGACGTAGCTCAAAGGGCCGGCATGCTTTGATGGGTCATCACCGCCGAGTATCAGCTCACCGGAAGGGTTGTCACCAGCAGTAAAATAGATAGAGAAAGAGGTGCCCGTAATAATCTTCTTGTCGTAGAGTTGCTCAATAACGGACTTGCATAGAGCGGTAAGTGGATCAGACGCCGCCAAGCCGAGTGAGGCCCAGATCGTAGCCGCATCATGATCGTAGGCGGCTACTAAACCGAAATCTAGGGATGTGGATACTCCACCGTTGAGATCGAGCTTCCCAGTGTGTTTGAAAATATCAACTTCGTGGCCATCCGCGAAAACTATTTTCTTTGTTGGACCCTCTTTGCAAGGCGGGATGCACTCGTAGCATCCGAAAATGAGCTGGGCACAATCTTGATGGTTGTTCTCATACCATTTTCTCCAAACAAAAAACGTAGCATCAATTCCAGTATCAACTAATGCATATATACTTTGACCATCAGCCTTGAAGTTTACCATCGGATCAGGGTACGCCTCGCTTGCACGAGTCATCTTAAATGACATGTCCATTCTAACCAGTTTGTCAGCTATGTCCACCTGTGCCAGTGTACAAACTAGAATCAGACCTAGATGCCTGGACATGTGAGAAGGGGTAAGTCCGGCTGGACAAGCTGGCTCTTGCGCTCCGCACTCTGCGCCTGCTGTCTACCCCTTCTCCTCCTGTTTGTTGAGGATCTCGAGATAGCGAGTTTGGCTTCAGGAATTCTAACGACCGCCTTGAGTTGATAGTGCCACTAACTTGGTGGTCCTTCTCTTGTTGTTATCTGTTTATTGATGGCTCGTGCATTCTAGACCCCGTTCTCCGCGAGCAAGGCCCTTCGCCCTCAGGCGCGATGCGCCGTAACATTCCGATACATTGTTGGCGAGAAACCCTTTTCTTATAGTGGCAAAAAGTGACTGAAATGTTGAATATCGTTGTTGTTATACACGAGAGGTATTTGAAAGTGAAATCCGGACTGTATAGTCCGCATATCGTTCAATAAGGCAGACAAACCGGATCCGTTGTCAGTGAAACCGGGAGACATAGTTCATGACACGTTTACGGTTCAGAATCTCATAGTGAGGGTTCGTGTCGGTGATCTAGGTGCCCTTCGCTCGTTTCTTCTCTGCTCGCCACATACCTGCCCAAATGGGTTGCTCTCAAGAGGGTTACTAAAGTGGAGAAGAGTCCGCTTGTCAGAAAATAATATCAAGTTTATATTCTCCGAACCATTTTTCGTTCTCTACGCTACAAGAGATACGGGCACACCTTCACGAGCTTTCTTGTACCCATGTAGCAGTTAGTTATTGGACAAACAGTGAAGATTTCATAGCTGTTGCATTGCCGAGACGCGCATCGGAGTAGTCAGACGATGTTGCGGATCGCCAGAGCAGTCGATGCACTTCGAGCAATGTTAGCGATACTCTTGACCGAACCTTAGAACTTGTATAGAGACCTTCCCAGCTACGATTCACATTTTTCCGATGAGTCATGCCTTTGTAACACACAAAGCCAGAGCTCGTCAAATAATACTCATCCTGCTTTGAGCTCGTGAGGGGCTTTGAGCTTAGTGATGAGAAAGCGTTCAAGTGTGGCGAGGAGGAATAGTAAACTTTGGTAATGCCCTTCTTACAGCATTTCGGGTTTATCGGTCTTGTAGATACCCATCATGGGTAACTCATGGTCTGCCGTTCGCAGGTTGTGCGACTTAGGTAACATTTCATTCCTAACTGTGTCGTCCAGTAAACGATATTTACTCAAATAGTTGATAATCACCTTGAAGACGGCTCTGAGCACTCGATTTACACTCACTCTCTTTTACACATAAATTTTGTATATTTAGCTGATACGATAGCTATCAAGCTCGCTATCGTTTCCGGGGAAGTTGTAAGATGATAGTGAATGTATTAAGCCCTTCAGCTGACAGCTGCCCAGAGGCTTTTGTTTCTTCCCGACCACCAATCTGCTGGCAGGCTTGGACTTTAACTTCGTTGCTCTGCGGCCTATAATATCCACCTTCTCTTGTAGGGGATTGATAGTTTCTGGAGGAATTCATGGAAAATGAGAGATTGGCGGTCGCTGTGGCCGAGTTGACCTATTGTCCATTATGTTCTTTGAGGGAGCCAATACTGGTAGCCTTCCCGTCTCAACTCGGGTCTATGTCATGAGCGATTGAAAATATACGTTGATAGAAAATCTTGTGTGTGTGTGCGAGTTAGTCCGACGCCAAAAAGTTTAGACGTCCATTTTAGTTAGAAGTTAAAAGTTTAGTTGGACCATCCATTTTATGTGCAACTGCCGGGAGAGTTTAATTCCTGTACTGTTCTGTCATTGTATGGTTCGCCCCGAAAGCCTTCATTGGTCATCGCGGTGAGCACCATATACTAAGACAACTTATTATGTGACATTATGTGAGAGAGCGTTGCTGCGGCACGACTCCTTGCGGGTTTTGCTTCGCGACGGAGCTATGGTATGGGGCTCCAGGGCCGTTTAACTCAACACTGCCCGAGGCCTGATGGATAAAAGCCCCTCAAGTGAATGTAGTAATAATAATGACCGAGTACTGCTCGGCGAGCAGCCAGAACAATGAAAATTATAAGTACGAAGCACTAGAGCATCATAATTAGTGTCAAAAATCATCATCATACCCAATTTGTGTTACAGGAATCGATCACATACGTAAAACAAAGTTTGTGATGTTAATGTTCCTACACGGAACCACTATAAATGACCAGCAAGAAATCTGATGCTGATATTGAAGACAAGACGCCAACAGTCATATAAGCTGACTAGGCAATAGTCATAATAATAAGTAATAGAAAATTTGTTCTCACCCCATTCCGAAATGTCACTGTTGGAATGATAAGACAAGAGGCTGTATTACAGCCAAAACACACGACTGAGGAGCCTCAGCACCACATAGTCCACAGCAAGCAGCATAGATGCATAAATGGACCACTGAGTAAGAAGCACGTATGCATGTTTCAGAAGTGGTGTTGCAAGAGTGGTATTGCGAGCGTGGCGCAAGTTTTATGCTACAACCCTGACCTTGAACCTATAGCCGAATGAACCAATCTTTGCGGAGTACATGCAGTAATGCTCACTCAAAGTCACGGTGTGCGTATCCAAGCCTGCCCTCTCAGCGCAACTGTCTGTGAATAAACAAACAACTTCCTGAACAAACGTTGCACTGCCCCAAGAAGTATGGCACGGCACAGGCCCACAGGCCCACAAATTAGACCAATCTGCGTCTGGAAGCTCAAGTCTATGTAGTATGAAGAATCTGTCTCTATCTCCTTAGGCACAACCATTCGTATAGATCCTTCACGATTCCTTACACTATATTCCCCTTCATACACCCCAGCACCCAGGTGACATAGTGAACACCCAATAGTGCAAGATGTTAAAGCCCATATAGTCAACCATATCGCAAGTCTTGTGCAAGTTACTATGAAGCATACTTTTAGGGGGTACTTGATCTTCTCGTAGCCATCGATATACTCGTTAGAAGAAGTAAGAGAATGAGTCATCAATGAAGATTATGAAGGCCTAACGAGATCATAGATCAAGCCGGTCTGCACATGAAGTGTCACACAACTATTCATGAACAACGAAGGCAGATGGCAGATCATTAGCGCCTACACAGCTAGATAGCCTATGAGGTACCACCGAAGGCGACTCACCCCCTCGGCTGCGGGGCGATGTAATCCTTGCAAACTTATGTTGCACGCTTTAGTCCACGCTTTATTTTTCGGACTCCTTGGGGGCAACTCGAACTATCTGCTACCACATCGCCCTCTTTTATTCCCATCCTATATATCGTCCGTCATCTTCCTCCTCAGCATTCCACTACAGCAAGTGCTTCGTTCTAAAAAAATGAGAAGTTCACATGTCATGTCACGGTCACGTTGGCAGTGACGCTTACAACCTCGGGATGGCTACTTTGCTCCGAAACGAATTCCGCGGGATTTCCGCGTATATGATAATCACATGTTTCTGTAGGTCTGAAGAGGGTCTGTAGAGGTAGAAGAGCTCCCTTCGGAAAGGACCTTATATCATTAGCGGTTCACAAGGGTTCGTAGTATCAAATAATAAACATATCCACCCACTGCGGACATCCGAGGACATATCTTATCTTACTTCCTCACTTTGCGTCCGAAGTTGTGCTCCGCTTAGCTTTGGGTCTGATGTTGGGCTCGTCTTCCTTGTCCACATAGATAGGTCTCACGACACAAAGAGAGCACGATCGCCTTATACGTTTGAGTGCCAACTGATAGCCGCGATTGACCAACAGGTAGTTGGCAAGATTTCCGCTGTTCCATGCCGGAGTTGCTACGTGCTTGACTTTATCATTTCGCAGTTGGATACAAGTTCCTCCACATTTCAACTGTTACGAATCTTGGTACGTAGCAAGTCTTCCCTCAAAGGAAGAAAGCAGGCGTTTTTCGCTCTCCACGAGATATAGTGTTGCTTGGAGAGCGGGTAGTCGTTAGCCGACACTTGTAAATTATCTCAAAGCAGAAGACTTTCCAACATTAGACTGCCATCGTGGGCGATACTACTTCTGGTTGCAATACTCTATCAGTAGCGTCCGTTGTCGACTACACTTCCGCTCATAGCACTTACTGTGATCCCTCATACGTTGGAACAAGAGGATGCCAGATTTCTGTATTGGCTCCACGCGCGTAAACGGTATATAGCGGCAACTGTCCTCTTGTGACGGCTAACTGTCCAATTGACCTTCTTGTCCGTGCAATCTGCTCTGTAATATTACGAATCACAAACGCAACAAGCGCATTTTGAAGTGCGCGGACTTCGCGCTGAACTGCTTAGCTAAGCGAATCTTGTCGCGTTCTTCAGGTCTGCAAGTCCTCTCGCTTCACTCAGTAACTCAATGACAGCTTTGGGAAGAAACGTTGTAAGATGACAGTGAACGTATTTGTCGTCACTTCAACTGGCGTAGGACAGGCTTCTGTTTCTCACCGACCTTCGGTCTGCTGCCAGGCTTCGAGTTTTTCGCTCTGTTGGTCTCCTTGCGCTTCTGGGCCTCGTCCATAATGTCCATCTTCTCCTGTCGGAGTTTGATGGCCTTCGGGAGATGCTTATGGCTGAGAAGGAAAAGGTCCCTGGTTCGATTCCCAGCAGCGACAACTCACTTAGCAATGCGCCTTATTTCAGGCATGTGCTTGTACTTAGCCACGAGCTTCTTTCGATAGGCCTGAGCCTTCTTCTCGCGCTGGCTAACAACGCCCAACTTATCCGAAGCCTGTCATACAAAACCATCCATCACAGGTTCGATCCCCGACACCTCCATCTACCTCATTCTTCCAAACTCTAACATTACAGTCCTCCGATCCGCTGAAAACAAATCGGCCATCACCGCTGTACTGACAGCAAAGCACCCGCTGCATCCGTTTGGTATGATACACCTAAATGGTTCCCCTTATATACGAGACCATCGCCTTCAACTATTTTTACTTCCCTCGACCGCTGCGTCTCGTAATTGAATATTCTGATGGTCTTATCGTAGCCAGCAGAGACAAGCTCTTCGCCAGTCGGACTGTAGTCGAGATCTAGAACGGCTCGGACATGGCCCTTGTGGATAAACACGGCCGAGTCGAGTTTTCTGACACCTCTAGCTACACCACTAACACACAGTATGTAAGTAATACCTCATGTCGAAGGTGTACAGATTGCCGTCTTCGTTGGCAACTGTGAACCGCAACGGTTGGCGGGGATTCCAACAGAAAGCATTGCTCCTGTTGCGCAGAACCACCTAAGGACACAGCTTCTTCACAATCGGAAAATTTGGCAGGCCTCGGCAATCGAGCCTCGAGATTCCCTGACCGAATGGTTACAAAATATATTTCAGGAAACCATCCACAGGAGAGTCATGCCGGAGGGTGGCAATATCTTTTTGTGGTGGAAGGTGCGAGAATCGACGGGAATTGTGCGAAATTTCCGACTGTCGCCAACACATATGTCCCAGTCCTTTCCAAAGATGCAGCCTATCTCTGGCAGTACCTTCCTCAAGCCACTTTGCATTCTGACGTCGAATAGGCCAATGGAGTTGTCCATGGCGGTAGTGCCGAGCAGACACTCCTCGCAGGGGTTGAACTTAACACTTAATGTGGCCTCAGTGCCCCACTCATACGTGGACAGTGGAGTTGTCCTAAGAACAAGTTCCAACAGTCTCTCCCGAATTGTCGGTATACCTGTTGTAGTCCCAGATGTCAACGGTTTCGCCAGCAGTAGCCAGCATGGCGCTCTTGCCCCAGTGAGCATCCACCGATGATAACATGGATGACTGACAGAGACCCGTTGGTGGGATGCTGGTCGCTTCTATTATTACTGAGTTCAATACGTGCACTGGAGCGACCTTGTCATTATGTAGCGATGCGGAGGCGCCAGACTGGAGGGCCCCAACAGTACTGAACTTCTCGTCGAGCATTTCTCCGACGGCCTCGTCGGGATCAAACCTGCTCTCGTGTCTCCTCTCGGCACACCCTTCCTTCGATACTACCTCCACAGTTTAATAGTTTTATCCTCGCCAGCGCTGACTATCAGGGAATCATCGCTTGTAGTGCAGATGCCTCGCACGAAGCCCTCATGCGCCCGTACGGCCTTAAAGCAGCGACGCTGACCAACGTTCCAGAAACGTATCTGGGACAAGGACGGTTTAACCCCCGTCCGATGGATAACCGCTCACCTCGCCATCGCAGCTTCCCGTGAAGAGAGGGGCTATGACGGTTCTGCACCTGGTCATGCACTTTACTGCATCTGTGTGGCCTTCCAAGGCACATAGAAACGGCTTGGCAAACATCTTCTGTATCTTGGCGCCGTTGAGAGCTCGAGTATACCTATAAAACATGGGACCTGGAGGAAAATACGGTATTACTCGGTGGCTCTGTCGAACGGATGGAGAACAGGATCTGCATTCCGTTGGTATTTCTGGATGCCACCAGGCTTGGTAATCGTGTACTCGGTGGGATCTCGATGGAGAACCTTCACTTTCATCTTGACAGGTCAAATAGTAAACTGTCAACAATAAATAAGATGGATGTACAGTTATATTCACGATCACTGTTTCGAGGTAATACACCATGGGGTGGAAATACGGCTCGTAAACTACTTCACCAGAACAACTTGTCCATGCAACCGAAAATTGGCGTCACGTGGGCCCGAAAGCGCCGGTACTTATTGCTACCCAGATTCCTCTTATGACTGAGTGTCCTAACGAAGAAAGCATTTATGGACTGGGGTTGGAGCAATGGTTCCCAATGGAGCCCTTCGGAAACTTACAGGAAGTTTCTGGCCTTGACAGAATAAAGGACTACGGAAGCTTTAGGACCCACGAAATGGCAGGGTGTGTAGCTCAGCGGTAGAGCGGCTGACTGCAGATCAGCAGGTCCTCGGTTCAAATCCGGGCGCGCCCTTTCTTTGACGTCACGGTTATTTGTGTGCACCCACCTTGCGCACAGCAGTTGAGCCGATGCCTGTTTCAGAGCATATCCTGCTTGCTAACTAACCTGCACCTGTGCTTCATGTTACATCTGAAGCAACAACTAGCTTGAATCCTCGCCTTGGCAACCAAATTCTCCGCCTCACGATTGGCGATTGACCTGCCTGGGACGGTTTCTTGAAGGGTTCCTTTGATTCATGTTATCAACCCTCAATCCTCTCCTACGTGGATTTTGTTCTTCTTCTACAGCAGCTGCAGCGGCACACACGCCACGGCCGCCGTCCAAGGCACCCATGAGGAAGCCACAGTGGCTTAAAATGACATACCCGTAGTAGCAGTGGCTCGACGCTAGCAATGTCGTGCAAAATCACAATGCTAGTCTCTGCGATCGATCAGGGGGCTAACCGACGAGGGTCTGTCACGCTACCATGGCTTGAAGGCTAATATAAAGTCCACCGGCTTGGCCACGGTTTGCCAGGAGGCTAAGTGCCCCAATATAGGGGAATGCTGGAGTGGCGGCACAGCTACTATTATGCTAATGGGAGACACTTGCACTAGGTAGGGAACCCGGTGGGGTGTTGCAATCGATATGAAGTATTCAGGGGATGCCGGTTTTGTGCAGTGAAAACGAGCCGACGGCCGCCTGCTTTGGACGCCAGCGAACCCTCAACAGTTGCGGAGACCATATCCAAGTGGAAAGGTGAAGATGGTAAGCAACTGAATTACATTGTAATATTTTGGGGCTCCAATACAAAAGGCTTGACTGGGGTAACAGGTGCTCACCAGTGTTGATCGAGATGACGTGCTAGATCAAGGGTCAATGCATATAGCTGAAACGGTGCGGAAGTTGAAGGAGCGGATGCCAGACTTGCTGGTCGAGGCACTCGTCCCTGATTTCAAGGGTGACAGGTAGTGGGTCTGTTAGTAGGGGAAATATGTGGTTATTAGTTTCTGTGTGAAGGAGGTTGCTACTAGCGGCTTGGACGTATATGCCCATAATATCGAGACAGTCGAGCGTCTAACACCCTCAGTGAGAGACCGTCGAGCTGGATATAGGCAGAGTCTAAGTGAGCTACTTGGTATCTTATTACTTAATCATGAATCTTACTAGATACTTTGGAGCTTGCCAAGGAGTACTGCCCCTCATTGTTAACTAAATCGTCGATAATGCTGGGACTGGGTGAAGAGGATGATGAGGTAATACTTAGGAGAACAACGGTAGCAGATCTACCGCTGCTATTGGGCTTATACCTCCGAAAATTGTGCCGGTGCCTGTACACTTGGCAGTGGTATCTATAATGATTGGTTGAGTTATTGAATGTTGTTACTAAACTATAGTACTAGTTGGCCTTGATGACTTTGATTATGACATAGAAGCCAGCCTAGATCGTTCATCAATACCGGTGCTCGTGTTGCTTGTTTATAGTGTGCCATTTTATAGGGCAGCAGCTGCTGCTGGCAGCACACCCGGCACATTCGTCTCTTACCTTTCATTATTACCCATTGTTATGATATGTAATATTGACGATATCTATATTTTCCTGCATACTTCCCTGATACTCCGGCATGGTACCCTTGCTGCAACTCGGCTAATGATTCAGTAAAAACCGAGAAATGACGTAACACCCGTGAAAGTTTTGCCGGAAATATGGACTATGTTCATTTATATGACCATCACCTGGGCCCAGGATACGTATTGGGCGAAATATGAGTCATCTCGAAAATGAACTATGAATATATTTTTATAGATGGACTTCATATCTACTATAGGATAAAGGATAGTATCTAGGATTTAGTATATATTCGATAACCAACGGAAACATTTCGAGCGAATCTTTCTCAGGTAGAGCAAGCTATGACTGATCTCCGAAGCTCAGGCGTCGACGTCGTTACTTTTGGCCAGTAGGAATATAGATATTTCGTGGCGCGTGACGCTGTGGTTTAGGTATCTTCAGCCTACTAAGCACCATATGAAGGTAACTCGCTATGTAACGCCGGCGGAGTTCGAGAAGTGGAAAAGTGTGGCTGAGAAAATGGGATTTCTGTAGGCTTTGGTGGGGGGGGTCATACTACCATAGTGCTATCATCGATTTTTGTGGAGGATATCGAAAAGATGGTATGAAAGTCGCCGTGCTATGCAATTGGGTGTCTCGTACTACTTGCTGGGTTCCTACCCGTCTATCGCTGAGGCTCAATCGAACAAGGCGAGGTTTCTTCGCTAATGTCTCCAAACCTTCTTCGTTTTACATGCCTTCGAGTGTACAACTTTTCGACTTCGGTAACTGTTATAGTTATATAATATAATAACAGTATACGATACCTATATCTTAACATATATTATCGTATATGTTATACAGTATTATTTTCCTTCTCGGGCGGCAGCACTTGTTCTTTCATCAGGCAGCAGACAGTAGGCAGTATTGGAGTATAGCTGCGGGCTCAGTCACTCGTAGGAGATTGGGCAGCAGCCCTATGAAGTGTAGCGGCACTATCATAGTATTAGTATTATACTCATTATATATCTCTCTTATAGTTCCTCATATTACTCTATATAAGTGTGATGAATCTACCTTTTATAGCGTCTCATCAGAGTTCCTAGTCTGATCCGGTGTATCGAAGCTCCTCTTTATCAATGTATTACAGATACTGTGCCAGTGGCCCTATGGTGCGGAGTAGCTATCGGGCTGGTGAGTTCTATATGGATGCTATGATAAGGCAAAGGCGCGGCGCCAACAGTAGCAAAGGTTGATCACGTTTAGAAGTTTTTCGTGCAACTCATCTGGGAGCTGAGTTTTGTGGCGCAGTGACTTTTAGGTTTTATCTTTGTATTTGATATGCCATTTGGATCGCTCCCATACTACTACGCCTCCGCTGGCTTCGGCGGTCCCTTCGCGACGGCATCAGCGAGTGACGATGAGGAAATTCAAAAAGGTTCCTTTGATAATGCCACGGTAAGAAATAGAAGCGATGGAGAATTACGTGGCGCGCGGTTTTTAGGTTGCAGTGTCGTTGAGGAATGGGGTGACGAATATTCGTGAAGGGAAGTTGGAGTTTGATATGGCGAATCCACATTTTATTACTATTGATGGCAAAAGGCTTGCTATAGGTAAGGTTAGCTTCAGTGCGAAGGGACGGAGCTCGGACGGACGGATGCACAGTGCAATGTTATTTTGGCAATTATAACGATATGAATCTGGTTCACTTGTACGAATGTGGGGGGTGATATTTTCATCTAGGTATTGACAGCGATGAAGTCACTTTAGAGCACGGCCCGAAATGTGATGTAGTCGAGGAGCTGCCTAAGGTAGCTGTGGACTCTGCCGCAGCGGCAACTGCTCCTGCTGGTACTCTCGGACGTAAGGTTCGTATCAATGTAAGTTAGTCCACGATCGCACTGGGAAGATTTGAAGAATACGCGTATCTTAGGTTGAAGGTGGTAGTGATGCCATGTTCGCTGCACTTGAAAGATTTGTTGAGGATGCCAATCGTGGCGCTCAGCCCACATTCGAGGAGCAGATGGATCAGGCTCTGGACGACTTTGCCGATAAAGTCGACGATGCCTGCGACAGGTAGGCAGATAATTTCGTGGCGCGCGACATTACCATTGATGTTAGATTGCAAGCATGGCTTGACAGTTGGTCAGCAGATCCGGCCACCTCGCTCGAGGCCGCTGAAGCTGCGAAGGAGGCCGATGTTGCTGCTGCTGCTGCCGAGAAGCATATCACTTTGGGTGTCGAGAAGGAGGATCCGGCAAAGAGCGAAGGCACTCAGACTACACACGTGAAGACTAGCACTAAGGACGGCGGTGAAGACTGGGTGGTTGTTTGAGCAAACACTGTGGTGACTTCAGTACTCTATATCATCGTCATCATCATCGGACGTATGTTCGTTGACCATCTTTAAATACCAAACCTTCACTGAAGGTGGATGACGTTTCTATGAGATGGCAGTTGAAGGAGCAGCGCTGCTGGTGACAGTTGCTGCATTCTTTATTGTTACCTCAAACTGTAGTTTATCGGTTTTGTAGGCGCCAGTTGGTTATGAGTCTTTGAGTTTTAGTGCCTCTAATTGTCTTTATATTATTTATTACCATACTTCATCTTATTCATTACTATACTTTTCCTTATTTATTGACATACTTTACCTTATTCATTACCATACTTTACCTTATTCATTACCATACTTTACCTTATTCATTACCATACTTTACCTTATTCATTACCATACTTTA
>JAAPAO010000048.1:0-24239 GCA_013115145.1 Perkinsus chesapeaki
TGTCTTCAGTACTACAATTACCAGATGTTAGTTTCTCATTTTAAGTTGACTCTAATCTTTACAGTTGTTTGATGAATGGTATTATCTGACAATGTAAACTCTGAATGAATCCTAGTACCCTAGAAAGCGATGTTATTAATTCCAAATTTCATGTTATTGTTCTTGTGTTGAACGTCTCGACCCACCTCGGTTGAGTGGCGAGATATCTATATTTCGGAGGTATAATTTTAAGCTTCAAGTACTTTGGCACATCAAATGTTCGTGTCGATGTCTTCATATGTTTTGTTCCAAACAATAACACTACACGTGCTGAGTGACAACAACATCAACTTCCGTCGCATCTACAGCACGGTCACCATTTCGCGATCTTCACGTTGCACCTTGCGGCCCTTCGACTTTGTTATTTTTTGTTGGTATTGTGGCAAGCCGTTGCGAAATCGCCTTTTGCAAATTATCTCACCGTATTCTTATTAGGAACCTCTTTCACATTAAGACGGGTTCGTTGGGTCGAAGGTGCTGCGTTGCGGGCGGAAAATAACAGAACTAGCAGAGACACCATCGACCATAAGGGCATCGGATGTCTCGTTGACAGCAAATAGGACCGAAACTGAGCACAGTTAATTTGTTATGCACGTTGAGGGTGCTCGCTTTTACCTGTAATTCTAGCAGTAGACACTTCGAGTACGCTAACGCCTAATCGAAACAGTATGATGACTCTTGACTTGAAAGTCTTGAGTTAGGTTAGTCGAGGTTGATTCAAGCCCTAGAAGGCTTTTACCTTTTGTGACAAGAAGTTTGCATTTTCGCTTGCCCAGGGCGCCAGCGCAATCCCCGCGCTCGAATTATTAGATTCCAGCGGGGTGTTCCGAAGACCGTGTTCGGAAAGTAGGCCAAAGGTAGAATGCCGTATAAAATAGACTGTAGATGTATCTTGAGGTTCTTCCAGACTGCAGGCTTCTCTACAGACAGACATTCTATAAGACAGTACTCCGTCTGCCATGTTAGTGTTTTCGTAACGCATCTATCGTTACCCTCCATGAATTCTATCGCTCGTATAACTGCCTTCTTGCTCTCCCATTGGTCTACTGCTGAGATCATAGGTTAGCAAGGAAGGTACAGAGCATGGGTTATATTGTTTTGTTCAGTAAGAGCCCCACCAGGCTGCGATAGAAATAACAAGTATTCACGAACCTGGCCTTACCATCTTGTAGGCTTTTGTGAAAATGTTACATGTTCATATGCTGTGACGATGCTATTTATGAGATGTAAGGTTGCTGTGAACAGTATTCAAATGCTGCAGATGAGGGCCCCAAAGCTTGACTTTTCATGAACCACGAGCAGTGGTGCGTGAGGACTCGTGAGTTCTTCGACCCACTTCTCGCGACCACCAGCGACCTTCTCCCTAACGTAGTAGATTTATACTCGGATCACGCTTCAATTGATATTACTGACCTCGCTCCTGCTCCCTCGAATTTGCACCTTGATACCGTCTATTTACTGTTGTAGTTGGCCTGACCCTCATCGCGGGTGAGTCGGTGCCACACCGCAGTTCGCTTCCGAGCCTTGGATCATCATGGCCACAACTTCACCTCGAAGGCGCATTAATACAAACGAGATTAAAAATTGCCCAAGCCGCGTTGAGACTTGCGAGCCACGAGGATGGTGAGAATGAGACTGAAGTTTCCGGGGAAGGTAGCCTCCAAGCTCTGCCTCACAAAACACACGCAGAAGCGAGCTGGGTTCGGCTGCACCTACTGGAACTAGAGTGCCACTTAACCGAGGTATATTAATGAAGATAAAGGACATTCTAAGAATGCAATAAGCCTCATAGCCTGAGCTTCTCACACCGCTCTACGCTATAGCGGATGCCATCCGCCGGATGGGGCTCGTTGCGAGGCGTTATTGCATTCCTATGGCTGCCTTGCCATTCTTACACTGCTTCTGTGAAGGTAAAGGTGATTCTAAGGCCCCAAGAAGCCCGAGGAGCGATGGTAAGGAGATTCCGAAACAGTACCGTGACCGAACCTCATCATCCAATCACCCCGTGTCATCAGTCTGCATTACTAAACCAAATTTATGCGAGCAATGTGCAATCGACTCGCTACAATGACTCAGCTAGTTGGTCACATGCCAATTCTTAGCTCTTACCCAGAGATTCAATCCCTATCTTATCAAAGTAGATAAACCTTGTAAATCAGCACTGGTGATGAGTCCTCTCACACTTGAAGATCAGTGCGGGTGGCGAGCTAATACAATCCGAGGATCTTTTTATGTTTATATTCCATGAAGGATGCATCTGGTGTGTTGTCTCTCGTGGCGAGGCTAGCTCTGTTACATGTATGTTAGATTCAGTTTTCTCGTATTCTGTCTCGTCGGCGTTAAGCTGATGTCCTCGACGATCAACACTTGTGAACACAACATCTGGAGCGGAAATAAAGCATCTACTTCATGATTTTATGAAATACCGAGACGGCGACAGAATTGAAATAATCGTGCAGAATCGAGCCACTTTAAAGACGCATCCAAGATGTCTCCTGCCAAGTTTCAACTCTATTAAAATAAGTATTGACCAAGGCCACCAAGCCTTCGCTAGAGCTGTAGCTCAGCTGCTGAGCCTGCCCTATATAGCATATCCTTTCGACCTTGAAATAATCATACAGCAACACTCGGTACAGGTGCTCATCGAGTGCGCTGCTGACATAAAGGCATTTCCCGTGCAGACCCAAGGAGAGCCCTCTTGGCCTTGGTACAGAGTTTGTTACTGTCAACCATGAGGATGCTCCGAGACTGTCCCAGCAGAATACGCTACTATCGAGTAGGTTAACGACAAACACTAGTCCTTTAAGGACCGCGAACTCATATGAGATCAATGGTGCTCCGCAAATGACAGGAGATCGAACAGAAACACCAGTGTTGAGGTTAACCCGAACTATGCATTTATTATCTCGATCGCTGAGGTAGAGAAGCTCCCCTCCTTCAGCAATAACTTTCGGTACACATGGTCCAAGAGAGCCGTCTCGAAATAGCCATGCTCGGAGGTCCAAGGCCTTGAGCATTTTACGCTTGAGCAACAGCAAACGGGAATCACTAAGTGACACCACGAAACCGTCACGGCCGATACCACACACGCTGAGGACGTCGCAGTTGGTAGCCCAAGCGAACTCGGGAAACCGACCGAGTTGGCTCAGTCCAACCACATAGGGATTTCGGGAGATGATAAGATTGTTGTTATCTTCGTAAGATATACTTACAGAATCACCAGAACGAAAGTAGGCTTCTGGGTGACTAGTTTTCAATAAAGTTGGTGATGGTGACAGAAATGACCAAAGCTCACTGCAGATTTCTAAAGGCAGCTTTGATACGTAATAGTGAGCAGCAGCCAGACTGATGATTATGTCGAAACTGCCGTGGTGAGTAGGAGTGTCCCTCAAGCCCTTCAAGTTGGCCATCAGAGCAATAACTTTTACTGTATCGAAAATATGCAAGTGAAAAATGTTGGAGAGACGACATTTCTCGTGTAGTCGTGGAGGCTTATCCGGTGCTTTTAGAGAGATCTTTGCCCCCAATTCACCACCAGACGAGAAGAGCTCAATATTAAACGAACAACAGGTTTAAGACAGATGAATTTGAGTTAGTAGTAAACCATATACGGGATCAGACTGGAAAGTCTCATGAAAGACCGAGAAGCCTCTACGAGATATTGAAACTCCTTTCACATCGGTTACTAGTCGATTATGCAAAGTTCACTCAAGCTTGTGATGCGCCGAAAAGATCCTCAGTATCAGAAGAGACAACACATCTCAGCGTAATGGGATATGAGACGGTTGAACTACTGGTTGATACTGGCAAACTCAGAGCAATCAAGCAATTGCTTCCGAAACAATTATTGCAATGCAAAATGTACAGGCAGGAATCTTCGAAGACGGTTCCTATCTCGAAGGTGGCACCAGAGACTCGGCTGATGCTCCTCGGTCCAGTCGACTGCTTGCTATCGACTTTGGCATCCCAAACACCTAAGCCAAGCCATATGATGTGGAGAGGAGGATAAGGGTCTACGCTTTCACGGGGCTCAAGACTGGCGTCGATGGAGGGCGAATAACTGAGAGAGATTTTTCATTAAAATATATGTAAGGGCGAGTGGAGGACATACCTCTACCTTGCTTGTGGGCCTTTGAAATGGTGGAAGTGCCCGGCGCACCGATAGACGATATAAAAGAGGGTGAAGATGCCAGCAAGGGTGAAGACAACCATCTGAAGGTTAAAGAGACGTCACAACGTCTCACGAAGCGTTGAATTAAGTGCAGTAAAGGGCCTTACTGTAATTCTGAGAAGGCCAGAGTCTCGTCCGGGCTCCAAGATGTAGTCAGCCCAGAATGACTGTGCTGCTGATGAGGCAGTGTAACCATCCTGAGAAGGGGGCTTTGGAATTAATTGTACTTAGATCTACATAAAAAGTGTAATTCATTATCAATTGTATCAGTTTCATTCGATTAGTAATGTAATTAGTATGAAAAGTAGATCAACGAGAGCGTTATCGCTTAGCCTTCTCAGCGGTAAATAGAAGTACTGTGAGACGTACAGTTAACTCTGAGAAAGAAAGAATAGCGAAATGCATTAAATTGACGTTAATTTGAACCACGCCTGTGATCGAATGTCTACAATCGCTGCCGTGATGACGCAGTCTGACCCTCTGTGGGCCGCAAGACTACTTTACTCGATATGGTAAGAAGGACGCGAAGGTAAAACAAGTTAACATCGAAGACTTAGTCTCATCACGTGATTGGCCGAGACTAAAGAATCTTATATTAGAAATGTAAGTGACCTCCCTTATGAGGAGAATCGTTATATATTAGCAGTCAGCCAGTTCATGCAATCGATAACTCCCGTCGTAACGCTAAGCAATGTCAAGTAGCAAGTAACGATGTTTTGAGCGAAGTATCTTTGATGGGTTTTAGGTGTTGATATAGGTTAACATGAGAAGTGTTGTCAACAAGGCTTGCCTACCTTGGAATCGTCTACTCGCCATTTGACAGCTATTGGCTCCACTACGGCTAATGATTCATGTATCGGTAACAATAGTAGAAAAACGATGTTCATTAAAACAATAGGCTGACTTCCAATTAACCTGTTATGAATCTTGACGACGTTATTGTGAGTGCTCATCAAATTTATTCTCACGCTCAGGATCGTCAAGACTTTCAAAACTTATTTTTCAGAGTTCACCTCATCAAAAGACCAATTTGGGGTTGTCAAATTCTTGCCTATCTTGCAATATCTTGACATTCCCCAACGGAACCGCGTCAATCAAAAATCATCATCAGTCGGGGCCCAGGCAGCTAATTTGAAAACAGTGTGTGGTGTTGGTATTTACATGTCCGATCCTTGGAAGCTTCAAGTTGTATGGCAACGGTTGATTGAGAATGAGACCATGCAATATGCTAACTTTGCCGAGAATATGCAGAAACAAAGAGAAGAAGCGGTAATATTGGTAGAGTGGTGTAATTCGCGGTATGTATCCGATAACCATGGTTCGATTCTCCGGTAGGGTATTGAGGAACAAGAGCGATATTTACCTCATAAATTAATTAATTTCGAGATCGTAGTTAGTTTTCTGGAGTGCGAGGCGATTTCATGTGAGTCCAGGAAAAGGAATCTCTTCATCCAAAGCTTCGTAAGAGGCTACCAAGCTGTCAAAATTCAGAAGAAAAGTTTCACACTTTCCTCAACTAGTCCCGTTTAATAGAATCAATGCTACCGTCGCACTGGGCCGCCGAATTAAGACGTTGAAAACTCATACAAGCGGATGGTGGAATAGACTCGAAGTTAAGTGGCAAAAGAAATCATTCAGGCAGCAGCAAAGGCAGCTTTGGAAGGTGTAGCATCTCGAAGCATTCAGACAGATGGTGATGATCGAGGAGGAAGATCTAATAAAGGCAGGGGAATGGTTGATAGATGTTGTCGAGGAGGGTTTATGCCTCATTTTAAATGGGGTATTTGTCATTAGGTGGAAGTAAAAGGCTTAAGGGGGCAAAGGGAGCACAAGTGCCTGTTGAAGAACGAGTGCGAAGTGCTCATTAGTTTTTCGTTTTATTTTCATTCCAGATAAAACAGCTTCCAATAGCCTGTAGTAGTACGGGGACATTCCAGCATAGACAGCAGCCGAAGTAATAGCTCTGGTGTAACATGCATTATTATATAATATTAAATGATTCACTGCGGTGATATCTATCATATCTGACCATTGCTCAGTTTATTAAGCCTAACTCGGGGCATAATATCCAATACTGTAGGTAGTTATTGCTAACAATGTGTTGAAGCGCGAGTAGATTTGACATTATAATATAATACTGTACAATGGTATTTTATATAATATAACATTGTTCATATGGATCAATGTATGAAGCACGCGTCAACCTAAGATGCGGCTTCAGTGTGTCGCTGAGTATGAGGGCCACTATAGGCCGACGCTTGAAGATTATAAGGAATTGAGGAGGGGAATCAGACCCCAATTTTCATTTAGTTTCAGGAAGGTGAATTGTGGTCCTCATTAGGTTAGTATTATTTCGATTTACCTTTATAATGTTTATAATTCTTCTCAGTTCATTGAGCCTCCGTCGCAGGAGCCCTCGTCTTTAACAGTTACTATTAAATCCGGGAAAATACGTGTTCCTTCCGGCACTCATTCACCTTACACATGAAGTCATTTGTTTATATATCATCTTCTGCCAGGCCACCCTTGCCGCCGCCATCCAACCCTGCTACTGTTGTTGAGGAGGAGAAAGAGGATCGACCCTATCGACACGGTTTTGTTGATAAATTCAAGAACAGGAATCCTTCAGGTGGTTTTTATCTCGGTTGAACATGTTCTTAACAGTTGTTGCTCCAAAATATCTTGTCGAGTTTTTTTTTTCAGTCATCGTAAGACCTTTGGGAAATATGGGATGTGAAACCGTCAAGGTATCGAACAGTACCCTCACCATGGACAACGCTCTAGGAGAAGTATTATTCTCAATAGTATCAAAACTTGTGCTAGAGGATGCTGGTGAGGTCACATTAAGGAAATACTCTTCAACAGCTGCCGGACAGTTTGTGACGTGACCAGGCGTCACGTAATTTCCAATTGTCCGACAGCATTGATGTTTTGGTTGTTTTTTATATAAGAGTCGTGCTTCGACTTGTGTGCTGCCGAGGTGTTGTCAAGGTGTTATTCTAGAAGAGTAGGTAAAGCAAGTACTCCATTTAATGCTTTCTGGAGATATGATTATACGACTTTTATATTGACCGTCAATACGGTAGTCGACCCAGGGCCAATGAATGACAATATTACATTACTAATATCGATTGAGATAATTTATTGTGATAAGTCGAGTAGCCACTTTTTTTATCATTACCGAACTGTCGTGCGCTTGATTAGTATTATTTTAAAATGATAGGCTCGATTGTGCCGTCAACATTGGGAGCATTGTCGACAACCGCAGGGGTCGCTGGAGCATCGGCTACAGGTAATGATCAGAAGGAAATTTGGTAGTACTCGGGAAGTTCTTAGTGACTTCGTATCGACCTTTATGATGGTGAAAGCCTGTAATTGATTTCCACTGGCTTCCATGGACCATTTACCATATCAATGTCTACATCTTACGTGTCTAAAGAGAGCATCCTGTCGACTGTGCAGATAGTGAGTATCTTAGATGTCGTCATCCGTTCCAATTCCCATACTGCCTTATGTGGAGTAAATGGGCTTTCCTCCTCGTCGCCGTATTGTCTTAAGAAATACCCCTCTATAAAGTGGTATAGGACTTCAGTTACCCCAGCCCTCCTTATCTTAGGTTCGTATATATTTCACCGTAAGCCAAGGCTGTGTGGGAGGATCGGGGAGTTCCTGTTGCTGGTGTATGCAGTATTTAGACTCTCTTTCTTTGCTGGACATACATTACGGGGACGACTTGAGTCTAGTGATGCTATAGAGGAGAGCGATCGGTTAAGAGGTGATGGCAGTTGAGGCCTTGGCGGTTGGAAAGGTGGAATTCGTAGAAACGCATTTTTGCGGAGACGTCGTGGACAGTACCTCTAGATGGAAGCATAGGCGGCCTTTGGATTCAGTTTCTTGTACCGAGTTGAACAGTCGAGTATCATCGTTGAGCTCATCCCTGGAAGCAGACACGAGGCTGTTGGATAAAATGGTCCGTTATGTTGGCGGAATGGGAATGGATGAGGTATGTGGTTCGACAGGTATCGGGTTCAATTCCCGTGTGATGTGTTTTTGGTAGAATGGGACATCAATGCTGGCGGATCAACAGCGGATAGTTGACGATAAGACTGAGGAGTTGAGTGTCGCAAAGCATCGGCGAGATGACTGCTATGAGCGAGCTGCAGAGTGGGAGGAGGTGGGTAGGGCATCATCGGCAGCCTAAGCGGGGTGCTCACAGCCTCACGGGTGTTGTCCGGAAGTAATAGATAGATAAGATAAAGAGTGTAATTGACAAACAAACAATAAATCTTCAATTTTGCGTGCAATGACGCGTCAGCGAGGTTTAAGATATAGGCTTTCGGTCGCAATGTTAAACGCATCTTCCGGGGGTTCGCGGCCTATTACCTACAAGTCATTTGTATCGTTACCATCACCGTTAAACTTTGAGAGTTAGAAAAGTCAATCTATAGTTGCAAACCTTCGGAGCACAGGTATAGGTCAGCCAGTGTGGAAGGTTTCTTAAGTTGTCCAATTCGCAATTAGGGATTATTTCATCTTTAATGTATGAATTTTGTCCGACGCTGGGAGTAGCCCTTTTCCGCCAACTCGAGAAATAATTGTGCTCGAGTGGTTCCCTCAAAAGTTGTAGTGTTGGTAGATCAGATACGATCGATAGTGGTTGAGAGACTTCGACGACAAGAGATATCACCACTGAAGATATCTGACTTCTTGGCTATCACTTACATAAAATTGCTGATAGACGTTTATTACTCTGATGGTTACTCAGATGGTCTCAGAGGCACATACCCTATCCACCACTATCAGTAGGTCTACTAGCTTCACAAGCAAAACGGTATCTGAGCCGCTTACTTGAGCTGTCGGCGAAAAACTGTAGTCAAAAATGTCTTCCAATAAGAAAACTGTGCTCGGGGTTGCACATAGTACGAGTAGACCCGCTAGTGAACGCAGTAACATAAATAAAGCATCCTCCTCCGCAGCATTGCCTTTGAAGTGTAGGAACACTAAGGAGGCAAGTAGCAGTAAAGCAATATCTCTTGCCATGCCTCCAAAGCTAGGCCATTTTCCCGAGTTATTACGGACTGTAGAAAGACGCAGAAATCGAGGGCCGGAGTTTTCCTGGAATTGAATGTTTTATTGTAGAGAATGTCCCGAATTACACTTAGTATTTATAGCTTCAGTTTCACCTCTAATTTGCTGTCCAAGCACATACGTAAAGCGTCCATGCCAATAATGGCATGTGAGCCGGTGAATGACGTATGTCTGGATTGGCCGGAGATGACCCCCACTGCTGTTATTGCGGCTGTGGCTGGCGCAGCGACGTCAAGTAGGACGCAGCTGGGGTATTTGTGTGAATATGCAGGAGGCAATGCTATCGCTGTATACGATATTCATTTTATATGGTGTTGCTTGTCATGCGCTATAGAGTGCCACCCTATATTAACGATGGGCACTTTCCGTTTTCCGGTGTTGGGTACGGCGAGATGATCAAGGTGTTAAGGAGTACGGTACGAGCCCTCTAAGAGTGCTTTCGATAAGGAATATGCTCATACTGAAGCCGTAAATTCATTATTTTTGTGAAGGCTTCATTTCTTCTAGGGCATCCTGGTTGGGATTGGTTTGGGCAATCCTGATGTAGTATGTCGTACATACAATACTCAACTTGGCGCTTGTGATTCGTATACCTGATTCGGCATGCATCCCCACTGTAAGCTGGATTTTGTATGTGTGTCACGGAAAGGCTCAATAAATACGATGGTCTATTGTCATTTGATAGGTTTAATTGTTTTCAGATACAGGAGCGTCCGCTTCGGCCGGTGCAACAGCCTCCCTCCTTCTCTTGAATGACTATGGTCTGCTGCCCTACTCGAAGCCGACGGCTTTCCATGCCGCTCTAATTCAATCTCTTATTCTCGTCGCTATTCTGTATGTTGCACAATATGTTGTCTCCTATTTGCTTGTTCTGATAAAAATGTTGTTCGTCCGAGCCATTTCAGATCGTTGTGGGCGTCGACGGCTGGCAATTTCCTCTGCGGTGTCAACCTTGCATGGCATGTCCGCTGTATGGCGAATTATCTCACCAGGCTCCATCTCGATCGCGATCCGGTCTCGTGAGGAGCCAGCCTGTGTCTTCTGGCCTCTACTGAGCGTTCGCATGCTGGTGGTTCTATCGATTTATATAGCGTCATTTGCAGTCGTTGGCGGCATGGGTAACTTGGCTCTAGAAATGGTTGTGCCGTCAAGTTCGCCGGAAATGAGGATGCGTCACCATGCGTTGTTGTCGTGGTTGATCGGTGTCGGACGGACAAGCACGCCCTTGCTGTTTGCAACGATGCTATTAATGTGGATACAAGCAGGAATAATTTTAGGGCGCGCGGTCCGGCCGTTCTCTGCCGGAGGAGATTTGAAAGCATTGCAGTTCGTTGAGAAGGAAAGAGAGTTGAAGGCGATTGAACGACATGTCATTGAGACGTGGATTGCGCAATTTCGGCTAAGTCGATGCGTCCATCCAAAATCTAGGGACTTAGCGGAGCGAAGCGAGTCAGGATGCGCCAATTTCGGCGGCCTCGAGCGGCTCTCTTCAAATGCTTTATTGAGGATCTGTCACGGTCTGAGTGCTTACAAGATATCCCTCACGACGGCGGAGCGAAGAAATTTATACGACCTCCTCTTGAGTCATCGGGATATTGCTGGCAGGCTTGAACTAGCGCGGCAAATGCGTGCTACGGTTGGACCGGTTGACGAAGATTTGCTTTACACTAACGCGGCAGTTGAATATCTGAGAGTCGTCGAATGGCCGTTAGTAGGGAAATTTGGGGCGCGCGGTTTTGCGTTGGTGACGGCGATTGTGGCTGTGGGTGTATATTGGGGTATGGGCGAGGAAGATATATTTTAGGATGCAAAATCTTTCGAGTGCGAAGATCTTTCGTTTTATTATACGATTGGTACTGTTTAATGTAGTAGCTTGCAGTAAGGTGGCAGATTGGATCCCGGACGAGCTATCTCGGGTATATGATCCACATGATTGTACCTCAATCACGGTAATCTACTTGTGTTGCAGTGTTCGAATATCTTTCGGCCTTTCCCAGTTGAAGCATGCGATGTCCTCACCAAGTAGTGCTAGGAGATTAACTCCTCAATAGTACGTAGCGCAGAATAAGCCAGTATTCGGAGAAATTCCCGCGAAACTGCTTTCCGTCACAAAGGTATGTGGGGGACAACTTAGATCGGAAAAATACCTTTGAAAATATACCTATATGTCACGTTGGCTCATCACATAGCGCGTCGGATATCTGTCGGATGACTCAACTGAGTTAAGTCCAAATTGAGGACTCCTAAAGCCTCCTTAGCCATACTGTAGTAAAGTTTGCTGAGAGAAAACGAGAATGCTGGAGGATGATCTAAGATTGGGATCCGGAGATTCCCGAAAATGCGAGAAGCAGGCGGAATGCTCAAGCATTTTATCTGAAGAGGGCCATTCGGGAGCTATCGCATGCCATGCGATAGCTCCCAAATGCGACGCATGACCAAGGGCCTCCAGGCTGAATTATATGTTGAATCTAGATTGGCATAAATTATGAATGGTTTGATAAGGAGTTGTCCACCACCTCTCAATGGTAGTAACTGCTCGTAGGGATTTCCCTCATACTTCACCATGTCCGTTGGTGAGTGGATTGGGGAAATCACGAATGCCAATGGCATCAGGACTTCTGATGCGCCAAAAGTATCTCTCAGTACATTCCATAGCGTCAACTTTGAAGTTTATCTTGAGCCAGGAGTGCTACCGATTTCGACAATGGGATTGCTTATGGCATTGCTGCCACCCCCATCGATCATTGTTGTTTCGCGAGGGATAGAGTATACGATACTAGACGTGTCGCCACTTTTTTGGCAGTACATCAGTACGAATTGACTTCAGTTCCTGTGCCCCCACGCCCATCAGCCGATATTGGTTCAATACCGGCTAGCGGACGTGGGGGCACAGGAGACTCAATATTATTGAATATCGGATATTCACAAAGTCGGACATTCGATCACTAATATTGTTATCACACAGTCCCTCGTCATAGGCGCTCTGACTATTGTGAATGCGGACTTTCAGGAGCTATTGACAGCGCGTCGGACGTGATGGATTATAGCCTATGTTGTATAGGACGCACCGCGTCCTGTAATGTCGGAGAATCCGACTAGGGAAGCCACTTTATGTGGACGGAGTGGCATGGTTATCTATTCACTGCATTTAAGGTTCTTCATCGAAGTTTGCAGCTCCTGAGCTCTCGCTGATGTTTTCAACATTTGAGCTAAACAATTGTTTCGGAATAGACCCATTAAGTGGAACGGGCGAAGGGGGTTGACGAAGAGAGAGGAAGACTCAAGATCACACAGAGAATGGAACCTTAGCTCAGCTTAACACTAGTATCGATGATAGTGTTATAACCTAGTATAGATTCATGTCTCATTTGATCTGATGGTCAACAATCAGACGCCAAAACCCGAATAATGCGAGATGAGGTATGCGTTACGCAACGTTATCAAGAATTTCGATTTAAGCTATTATTTGCGTTCATTTCTTATATATCGTCAACTGGCCATCAGAGTTGGCAATTAATGAGTGGAAGTTCCATTTATTATGGATCCTTGCCATTGGAACATTCAGTTTGGGAGTAAAATTTTTTCACTAAAAATGGCTTCAGAAAAGTGGATATTGTGGTCTCCCAATCACCTGAAAACAGAGGCGTCTCCTCAGAATTATTGCTTTAACAGAAAAATTTCTCGCGTTCGTTTTCGAACAAGTTGCTTGGGGCAGCCCAACTGAGTGAGTTGTAGTACTAACATCGTGTAGTTGAAACTTTTAAAAGTGCAACCCCAGATTGATGTCCTTGTTTTTGAAATGTACAGTAACAATAGCGTCACTGTGACAAGCGTTACAGTGTACTAATAGTAACTGTAAATTTGGGTAATACAACTCAATTGTATTCCTTATTCACGGCGAAAGTAATTTCCCTACCCGCCTAGTGGGCGGCCTCAAACGCGAAGAAGATTTCTGGTATTGACGGAATTTCGTGGTTGATCGTTTCTGTGATCGTAATTGCATGACGGATGTGAAGAAGTTGAACACGTAATATATCCAGCAGGTCTTTTAAAGTCTTAAAGTTTTCAAAATGAAACCTTCATGTCATTTAATTCACCCGAATCTAAATAGGTTCTCAGTCCTCCTACTACTCAGCATCCCACCAATAGGCCCGAGAGGTTGTTCGGATCTGGTGAAGGCCTTGAAGCGGCGGATATATATCGATATGTTTCGTGACTGCCTGTGTTTCTCACTCAGTGCAATCTTGGTGTTAACGATTAAGTAAATAACATTCCGGCAGGGCTATTCAGTTGTCTTTCTGTGTATGGATACCACTGGTACGCCGCAGGAACATACAGGATTGATAAAACGAGCGGTAGGCCGGCATAGGCATCGAATGGCACGGATATCATCTGTAATAGTGGCTTGAAGCAATATAGTGTTATCTTAGTGCTAGGGTATTGTTGGGAGGCCGCCCCCGGCATTATCAAGGCAGATGTCAAGACTGAGCCTGAGTGAACCACCAGGGGGAGGAGGAGGAGGACCTGGATCGGCTACATTGGGATTTAGTGATCTGGAGATTGTAATAGGGAAATGTAAAGTGAATTTGATGAGAATAATGGGCAAGAGCTCAAGAAGGATTGAAGAAAAATCGGGAACGTGATTATCGTCACAAAAAAGTCAAGTCAAATTTTGGTACCGTCGAAGAAAATAGAGCCATAAAATTGAATTGTGAAGACAATAGAGGACAATCTTATAGAGGAACTGATGTCATGCATCAACCTAAGATACGTGGTTTGGATGCATTGGCTCCAATTAGAAGTGACGGAACACAGGCAGTTGATCAATCATCATCGGAGCTCCTTGGTGGGGTACAGCAAGATGGTATGGACGCCAAGGATCTCAAGCCATGTTTTGATGCGATGTAGAAGGGGGGAGGGGTGAATCAGATAAGTCGGAAATGTGGTATGAGATGAAGTTCTCAGAAGGAATGCTGTTTTCGTTTGGTCTATGAACACAAAAGTCTGTCCCCGCTATATCATCATGATCGCATTAGAAACAGTTTTCATCCTAGAGTATCTTATGGAGCTGTTGAAAGTGCACTTCGCTCTTCCATCGGCAATGCATCTCCTGTCGGGAGTTACGCTACTTTCTTGTATTTGCGAAAGTGTGCCAAATCTCCGCACTGGAACTACATTTATATTACGCTGCAGTCTCCGACGACATGGAGAGCACGAACTCCATTTGGGAGGCGCAACTGGCCGAGTCACGAATAATATTCCTATACACCACGTCGTATCGAGGCCGACTATAATGTATTTCTTGTCTACTGTGTTTTAAAGAAATCGGGAATCTCGCATATAGTTTTCTATCGGACCACAGCATTTCCCGGTCATGCTTCCGACATGCGCACAGTTATTTCCGAGATACCGCAGGCAAATATCCGGCGCGTCACAATTATTCCCGACCAGCACCCATTTATCCGATTCGGCCATGTGCAATATCCGACGAATACGGTCATTCTAATATCTGCACAATTCTACATCTCAAATACCCGATAGCCTACTTTTCAATATCCGCGGGCGCTAATCCAAAAGAATCTTCTGCGCAGAAATCGGAAATAACAATGCGCATGTCGGAAACATGACGGGGAAATGCTGTAGTTGGATGTACTATAGCTGCTCAGTGGAGTTAAAGCTCGTACTTAGGCTAGGCATTGGTATTCATTTTATAATAAGGATTCAACATGCCCCACTTTTAATTTCTAACTCGGGAACTCTACGAACCCAAAATGAATACGATATCATAAAAGGGACATGTTACCTGTGTTCCCTCAATAGTCTCGTCATTCTGATAAGATACAAAATAGGTTAACTCGGTGCCTCAATACAGTTGTGGGAAATTTCGTTTTCTTACCATCACTCAGTTGACTTAATTCCCCTTTTCATTGGTTGTTTTCCTAATATTGGCAGGCCGCCCACCGCTCAATTGGAAGCCAAGCGTTATCAAGCCTGCTTGAGCCTTAAAGATATAGCAGCAAGTTCGCCGGAACATTTTGGCCTTTATAAACCTGTTTTCCTACAGCGAGTGTGGACGGTCATACTGGGAGAAGGCCATCGATTGGTGAGTATTTCATACCATATTTCCCACAACTTTCCTCTAGTCAACGCGCCGTGCTGCTGTCCTTGCTTTACAAGCATCGTTGCCCATTTCTCCACCTGCATCGAAGGAGAGCACAGTGGAGCCGAGCGAGTGGTGTGTCTGGACTTTGGCTATCGTCGGGAGAACTTTGGATGACTCAATCCAAGCTGGAGGCCCGTCGAATTCATCTGTAAAGGAGATGGCTGCCGGCATGCCGCGAGTGAAAAGGACGGAGGCGGCCATACAGGGCAGCTTGATTGTACTGGGCGCTATGGTGGACGTCGGAGGTCATATTGAGATACTCAAGCGATTGAGTAAGATGGTGATGGTATCTTAGGTCCAACCGTGCGTTCTGATCTGTCATATTGGTTACGGTTAACATTACGATATCGTCGGTCGAAGTATAAAAGTGTTGTTCAAGTGGTTGATAGACTTCTGGCCAATTTCGCACAGGCCAGCCCGGAGGAGTTTGCTCTTTGTGGTGATGAAGCCATTGGGCATTTGATAACCGAAGGTGCTGGTATAGAAGGCTACTGTGGACAAGATGGCAGACCAGCTGCTATCAACTCAGTAAGGGGAGACGGGAGAGTAGGATAGTGTAAGGAGTCGAATTGAACTTTATAACAACAAAATTAGTGTAATCAATTATATTAATATAAATAATAAATTACCAATGAAAGAAATGAAATTAAGTGTCCCTCTGGATACTCCCTCTCGGCATGATTGTGTTACCCGTGGAATGATAGAGGTACTTTGGCTGTCAAATTCTGTTGAAGTGCTTCGTGGTCTTCCTTTGCTCGTTATGCAGCCTCACTATTTACTACCTTCTCTCGTCCTTATTATTACTCAGTCATATTTTTTATCGTCTTTGCCTGTTGTTCAGCTCGCTGAAGTCTGTGTGGCGGAGGGATCGGAGAGAATCCTTCCATACGTGAAGAGTATCATTAGTTGTATTGAGTCTGTGTTGGGTGATGACGACATTAAAGCAGCTGTTGGGAGGAAGGCTAGTGGAGGTAAGCGTTAGAGGAAGAGGAGGCGGGCCGGTTATTATAATTCAATTTCAGAAGCATCTCCTACGGGAAGGACGGACAGAATGTATCGACTACACGAGAGCACTCTAGAGTAAGTCCAAATCCTAACTTAGTCACTTCAATAGTTCATCCTCAGGTGTCTGGGTAGACTAGCAGAAACTGTTGGTTATGAACTGGGTAAATATTTTGAAGATGCCAATTTATCCTCATTAATATTCTCGGCTGGTTTGACTCCAGCTGTATTGGAGGCGGTTTGGGATTGTTGTTGTTATTGTCAACCAGTTGTAAGTGCGGCGGCTCCACCTTCACAGCACCATTATTGTTCCCCAAACTGTTTTACTCTCTCCGGCGGCGTCAGCGTCATTTCTCACGTTGCAATAGACTTAGGCGAATGGAAGGAATGATGCGAAATTGTGCTCGATTTTTTATCTCTGAAAGATGCACCTTCCTCTCGGGAACTCCGCGGCTCGGTAGAGAGGTTGTTAAATGATACGTTAGAGGTTATAATCAAACCATCGTAACGATTTCCTCAATTGATGGGTATGACTTGTGAGCTAGATATCCTCACCATTTCATGCGGGACTTATGGTCAAAAAGCGCGTTTTTGGCTGTTCGGTATTTTCCATATTTTCCTCAAATTTTTCTCAAGCTCGACAACAGATGTAGCCAGCCACGTGCACACTTTCCCAATCGAACGATGCCATCGTGCAATATCTCCTTTTTCATGTTCAAGGTGTTTTCCATCTTTCATAAATCCTCTTAACTTCTTCTTCTATCCCTCAACGACTTATAAAAATTCGAGTCCCATCTCGTATACCTATCTTTTACGTAGGTGAGGAAATAATTCACAGAATTTTCCACGAAATATTTTTTCGTTTTTTTGTAAGTGGCAATTATCCGTTTCCATATCGTTGTTCAACGAGGAAAAGAACATCTCTGTAAATTGGTGATATTGGTGGTTCGCTTTAGTGTTCGGCCTTGCAAACTCAACTGCTCGATACAGTATCGACTATCCTACAGAATGTTACCTCGTGCACGAATCCAACTATGCTAGCTCCTCAGGAGGAACAACAGGTAGGCGGGAAATTGGTATTGATGGGTCGCCATGACGTGCAGGAGATACTTGGCTGTAGTCTGAGTTGACATGAGTTGCTATAGTGTCCCTTTCATTTAACTTGCACTGCTAGAGTCGTTCATTTCGCTCCCTTTGGCAGCGAGCTGTCTTTAGGAACATCATATTGTAGGTTATCTCTATTTAGTCTAACGGAAAACAATTGCGGCTTTTCCTGGTAAAAATTAACCTTCCATCATTTCCCCTTGGTTTTTTATTAATAGGTTTTCTGGTTCAGGCACACCGATCAAGAACGTTCTCGGCAATGTCAGCTGGTAAGCGGTGAGAATAATCCTATCACTTTAAAGTGCACCTCTTTAGGTACCGCTGCCCTCGAAGCACAGGCTTCAACAGCAGTACTGGCCATGAGGGCCCTTATCAGTTTTGGGCCCTACGATCCACGAGTGAAGCCCTTCCTGTGTGACACTGTCTTGAGGTATGCTCTTCAGGGATATGTTTGCTAATCGGTCGGATTAGTAGAATCCAGCCGAATACGCAAACCAACTACGCTGAGCTATATTCCATTGGATGGCCAGGATGCTTTTAACTGCTTAAACTTTACCGACAAATGATTGAAAATTTGTTTTTGAAAGTCTTCGAATGTGCATTCTGTTAGTTCGACAAATGGAAGAGTTCATACAGGCAAACATCAAAGATTATGTCTTCTCCGAGATGAATCTCATAATCCTTTTGGTCAAGGATGGTCCTTCCTAGCATTACTCGATTATGTCTTCTCCGCATTACGTTATTCTGAGGCCAGATGACTCTTTGTGTAGGTGTTTGGACCATCAACATCCACTCGTCCGTAAAATGGCAGCGAAGACAATCACTAAGTTGCTCTTGCCGGTCGATCTGCCCACAGACGATGAGAGGGAGAGGAAACCGTCATTTAATGATGAGGTGAGACCATGATAATCGTGCCTGTTACATAGCTGGCGTGTTGGAGTATCACATTGGTGTCCTCCGCGGAGCCCCACCACAATTTCACGACTCTGAGATTCACGTCAGAAAGTGCTGAGGAAATGTTTTGTCGATTCGCGCAATATTCCCTAAACTCGTCCCATAGATGTATATAGGGTACCTTATGCGTACCAGCCTAGCTCTGGCTGGTTAAGTCCAGGTGTTTAAGGGATTTCTCGCTTCCACCTGCTAGCATTAAAAATTGAGTGAATTCACTCGGCTCTATGGAAAGATAAAATGATGTGGATTGAGTTGCTACTGATCGACATTTTGCGATAAAATGACATTATATCCTTCCGGGCAACCACCGTGATGAGGATTAGCGATTACCTTCACTACTGCAGGAGAAGTTGGGTGAATTTGTGAGCGGTTTTTTCTTTGTCAGACCCCTCACACGAATGCTTCATCGGAATGTTCGGACACTCAACCCAGTCGAGGGAGACAGATAGTTTTGTGCAAACCGCACCATATAGAAGCCATTTCAAGGGTGGTGCAACGCTTGTTAGTTTTAGCGGTTGCAGATACTGATCCGGATATAAGGTGGGTGCTGGGGATCGAACCTGCGTGGTTTGGATGACAGCTGTTGTAGGTACTCGGTGTTCGACGGTATTGATCGACGATTTGATCCATTCCTTTCGGATCGGACATGTATAGCAGCGATAACTCAGGTAGGCAAGTCGTGGGTTCGATCCCGGCATGTTGCATTTTTAATAGGCTTTAAATGATGAATCTTTGATTGTGAGGAAGGCAGCGGTGAAGCTCCTCGGAAGGCTCTGTTATCATAATCCAGCTTACGTCCTGCCGGCACTGAGAAAGCTTCTTATACAGCTTTTAACAGAGTTGGAATATAATCACGTAAATGGCCACCCGGGTTCGATCCTCGGCCGGGGCACTTTTCCGTTAGGCTGATCTCGGTGGGGAGGAAGCCGCCGAGTTATTGTGCGATTTGCTTTCAAAAGCTGGCACCCATATGAGCCCATATGTTCTGGCAGTCGTCGAGGCGGTTGTATCGAAACTTAGTCGACCGGAGCCGATTCCACCGCGGTGAGAAAATGCTCTTGCCGGGGATCGAACCAGGGTGGATCCTGTCGCCACAGATACACATCACTCCTGTTGGAGGCTTTAGGCCAGTTGAGCGATATTTCCGGGCAGTCGATTTTATCGAGCGGGATGATCGATGATATACTTCAATTGCTTGTAGATAACATTCAGGTAGGTTCCGGGTTCGATCCTCGGTAAGGGTATTTTAGGATACCAGATCGGGTGGCGAAGGTGACCAAGCTGTACAATGGGACAAGAAAAAAGAAGTCGCATATAGGTGGGTCATGGACGGGAAGCTCTGGGGAATTTACCTTTGGTCTTAAGTGTGAACTCTCGAGCCAAAATGGACGCCTAACCAGTTGAGTATTTTTCACATCTGGAAATAGACTTTACAGCGAGTCACACTTGTTAGGAACTATACTTTTGTTCAATGATTGTGAAAAGCTGACGGAGACGATGCCAGAACTGTCACGTCGGGCATGCGGCCTGTACCGGGCCGCGGCTATAGGAGAAGTCGTACTTCTGGATTGGGGTTCAGACAGCATAGGTCATGATGAATCTCATTAAAAACTGATGAAAGCTTGTTCAATTTTTTGCACCATTCGCTCCGGAAGTTGATTGTGATGATGAGCAGGACTCCACAAAGACACATCGGGCATACCGGGCCGGATTAGAATCGTCTTAGCTTGATTAACAGTGAATTATGGCTGTTGCTAGTGTGAATAAAAAGCTCTTATTATTGGGCTCTACCGAATAGCTTGAATTATCGCCCTCCTGTTCAGGACCCTATCCCGCGTGATTGAGAACACTGGTTTGGTGGTTGTCCCCTACGAGAAGTTCCCTCCACTTCTACCCTATATGATTGACTTTCTAAGAGCTGATGCTCAACACACCGCCCATACGGCAGTCAGGCGTCAGGTGCTGCCGCAACCGGGGATCGAACCCGGGTGGATCGATTGCTAAATCAGGCTATCCGAGCGATAGGCACATTAGGCGCCCTCGACCCGAGCAGGTTTGATGCGCTGAAGCATATTGCTACCATACCAGCGATTGATACCGCCTCTGCTGGCCAGCTGGCACAACAACAACACGACTCGAGATCCTGTAGGGGATAGATGCTTGTTTGCTTACACTTGCTTTGTTGATAGCAGCGACTTTGGCAACTCAGAGCACTATGGTGGCTGTGTCACACTCACACGGTCTTCCTCCTCCTCCTCCTACTGGAGGAGGACCAAGCCCTGGGGAAGCAGCGGCATTCGAAGCAAAACCATCAACCGTTGGTGAGAATGTCCTTATTATGTCATAATGTTGTCTTATGGGTCGTATCCTCACAGCAGACTAACATAACACACATTTGTGAATCTTGGTGGCTCAATACTGTAACGCCGTCAGAGCTAGCTGCGGTCAGAAAAGGTGTACTGTTGAGAGTTTTGAAAACCTTACATTAACCGCGTAGTTGATATTATATATGTACTTCAAAACTGTTATATGTTGCCGTCTGAATGTTTTGCTGGAAAACATTTCTGGGGGAATTTCTCCGAAGTTCGATCGATATGTGGGCGTTGGTTGAGCGGTGTTACGGATGGTATTACGGTAGATTGAATGATACATCCTTTACTTAGGCACTGTGGTGGCTGGTGCCGGGTGTGGTGGTGGTGGTGCACCTTACGCCTGCTATGGGTTCACTGCAAGTATTGCTGCTGGTATGGATCTTCAACAACAACTGTTAACGGTTATGATACAAATGGCATCTGAGGAGGTCAGTTGTTGACTTAGTCTTCACATCCGCTTTCTGACTTCAACGTTTAATATATTATTTATTTACTCTGCATACCATAAAGTCCGGTTTACTGCTGCACTTATCGGTTATGTGGGCTCTTCTTGGATTTACGCTATAACATTAACCCTCCTCCTATCAGACTGCATAGTCACCTCACACTGGTCAAATCGGTTTTCGTAGCAAATATTATTATCTAGTTTTATAGACGAGCAAATGCGGGGATTCCGGCGGTGCTTATTAACAGATGTGGAAAAGTGAATCTGAATCATCACAAATTCTGGTATTGGTTAATTTGACAACTCGCCATATTGCATGATAGTTTTATAACTGTCCCTTTTTGTGTGCTGTCAGGGTGTCAGTGGTGATGGCTGCAGTGGTAGTCCTCCAGATGGGATGAGTCAGCAGCGTGACGGTAAGTGCTCATGTGGATACGTTATCATCCATACCGGCTTTCCCATTTAGTTGATCAAAATGCGGGGCAGCAGCGTCTGGCTCAGGCGAGTGCGGCTCCAGCTTGGGCGGCGAGTGGAGCAGATAATCCGCAAACATGCAAGTAAGGCGTAGGAATTGAACCTGGTCACTCGCATGAAAGTCTAACATCATAACCGTTCAGGTGGCTGTACACTTCTCATGCTGTGGCAACTTTATTAAAGATGCTTTGTGATACATCGCTCCCGAGCGACTATCACAGTCATGTCGTCGATGCACTGATGACTATTTTTCAACACCTCGGTCGTCAAGCGGGAGGATGTGTTATGCCATTCCTACCCCAAATAATGAACTCGATCATATCAGTGGTACAACGCAGCCCCGCCGACAGCTCGATCGCCCACGAGCGAGCGCCACTTCTTCGACATCTTGCCTATCTGGTCAAAGTAGCAAACGCCAAGCAAATAGCGCCTTATCTGAAATCGATATTCGACTTGGTTGCTGCAGTATGGCCGCCAGAGCCTGTGCGCGGCGCTGGTGAGATTTGTGAGAAAGTTGGTATAAATTACATTTATTTGTAGTCCAAGTGCCGCCGCCTCCTCCTCCACCTCCTCCACCATCAATCCTGTCGAATGGTGAGCCTTCGGGTGGTCAGGGCCCAGGCTCACAGTTGGTCATGGTGGCCGCATTACCGACTACATCACCGCCGAACTCGGACAGAGTTGATCTCATCCTGGCAGCGCTCGCGCTACTTGAAGAGATATGCAAGCAACATCACCACGAATCCAAGGTGGGATTCGAACCCACGACCTTTCGATTGTTAAGTTCAGGTCTACATGGGTCCCCTCGTTCCGCGAATTCTCCACCTGTTATCGCCTGACCGCGGCCTCGGGTACAGCAGCCAGGATAATGGTGTCATAGCGAGCAAAGTTCTCTCGTCATTGGTGGTGTTCGGATCGACTATCACGGAGTTTATGCATTTAGTCATACCGACACTTACCAACCTTTTCGACTATACGCCTTCCAACTACGCCAATGAAGGTGAGCTTGGAGGAGAATCTTGTAAATGATAAACTGTCTGTGGATGGGTATCGTAAAGTAGGTCTTGTGGACCTTGTTCTTCGATAGAGCATCTCGCAAAGCATCAGGCGATCCATCAAAAGCATGTGTTCCTTAAATGACTTTGAGTATTATTTGTGAAGACACGCCATACTCAGTAAAGGCTACCGGTCAGCTAATAATAATGATCGACAACTTTTCCTAGTGTGAAGCAGTAACAAGAGCTCTATCTTTCCAAAGTGCCGATCAACTATCCGAGTAGCCGGAAACATTTCGAACGAAAGCATATCCCTCCCCGGGTTGCTCTGAATGGGGATATGCGACACAGGATGCTCATCGGCAACCTCAGCTGCTCCAAAGTTGATTATCATGTTAAAGCGTTTTATTACATTATAAAAAGTGCTGTGAAACACGAGCGGCGAGAAGTGTGTATCATAATGAGAATACAGTTATGAAGTCAAGGATTAGGATCTTACTGGTTGCAATTTGTAAAAAGAAGAAACTGTCCTACCCGGGGATCGAACCAGGGATCTTTTGCTAATGGAAAATCTACGAAATTTTTCGTCGTCTTGCATTTGCTAGAGTCAAGTCTCACTTAAACATTATTCAGGTCACTCAGTAGTGCCTCCTCCGATGCATATCCGCATTAAAGCCATCAAAGTTGTTGGTGCTCTATCCAAGCAAGTGCCATTCGCACAGTTCTCCGGTCGGATTACTCATCCTTTGGTCCGAATACTCGACAACGAAAGCGCCCCGCTTGAGCTTAAGCACGTTGCCCTGGGCTGCCTGGGTCAGTTGGCTCGCTCCTTCGGCGAAGGCTTTGCCATCTACGCACCGCTAATAAATCGTACCTGCATTCGACACGGCCTTCCAGCTGTGTTTGATACACCGGAGGGGAAGAGCGAATGTCGAGCGTTCAATCGAATGGTTGTGTCACCGAGATTTGCCCCACCTGGTCGGATGCATTCGAGGAGCCTGTCCGATGGTGGTGACCTATGTGGCATACCTGACACTACGATTGCTCCGGGCTCACAGGTGAGGCAGACAGGTTTGCCGTATTGCAATTTGGTCCATAGTTTTTTCCTTGCTACTGTCAGGGAGCCATCTGGATACTGTAGATTAGTTTCTGAGTACAATTGTGAATATCTTTTTATTTGGTCCAATTTGAGCATCAAACATCCATTTGACATCACAGCTGGGATTTATATAGTTGTATTTTTTGAAATAATAGTTTTGCTATCTTATGAGGGCCGGAGATTGGCCTGTCCAAAATTCGCCTGATTCCGGTTCACTTTTTAATATTATACAATCCCCTTTATTTCCTCTATATATCAAGTATTATACAATCCCCTTTATTTCCTCTATATATCAAGTATTATACAATCCCCTTTATTTCCTCTATATATCAA